>CAVNZL010000019.1:2445000-2647500 GCA_963693355.1 Pontia daplidice
GTCAGTTGATTATAGACAAATAATGTGCAATAAAATAAAATTGCAACTATAATTAAAGATCTAAGCTATCCTATCTCAAGGACCAAACTTCTCACGGTGTGCCAATTTAATTTAAAATCGGTTAAGTAGTTTAGGAGTCCATCGCGGACAAACATCGTGACAGGAGATTTATATATATTAAGATATGTATATATATGACAGAATGCAACTTAGTGGAGTTATAACACTATTTATATCAATAAACGTTTCAAGAGCTGCTCAAAATGTTTTAACCTTTTAAGATTTCGTATTACATAATTAAATTCCATCGTTCAGGTCTATAGCGTTGTACTGACGTACATTCGGACGTACGCAACTATTCAAATATTATTGTTATTAGATTTCTATGTGCGCAATGAATACTTCTTTTAAGTAGGTAAAAAGACAAATTTAAAGATGTGTGTTCAACCTAAAGGGGATTATTATATTTTTATTATTCCCGATTACGTTAGAACAACACACGTTATTGTAAAAATACGTAACATAATAAAATGCATTTTTACACTTTTACACTTTATCACACAACATAAAAGAGACAAGACACGAAATTTACAAGCACTTACAATAAAGATATAATGGAGTGTAAAGGGCGGCCTTATCGCTATTAGCGATCTCTACCAGGCAACCCCTATTTGAAAGAGAAAAAATTTATAAAGAGAGGGAACACGTGCATATACGTGAAATAAAATATGATACATATAAAAATTGATTACTTAATGAAAATTAGAACTAATTAAAACATAGTTAAAACATGGAACAACAACGATAGTTACGCCGATGAATTATCAGGAAATGCAATAGTCAAGAAGTGTTTGTAAAGACGAAATTTAAAAGAAGAGAGAGAAGGAGCTTGACGTAATGCATCAGGTAAAGAATTCCAGAGCTTTACTGCTGAGACATTGAAAGATTTGCCGTAAAAATTACAATTATGTGGGGGGATTTCCAAAATAGATCGGTCAACAGAGCGCAAACTGTAATTATAAGGCCCTGTGAAATTAAAACTAGATTTGAGGTAGGGGGGAGTATGCGGATGATGGAGAATAGAAAAAAGAAGGTGGAGGATATGAGCATCTCTGCGCAGTCTTATAGGGAGCCAGCCTAGTTGCTTGCGATATGCACTAATGTTGTCGAATTTTCTTAGTCCGTAAATGAAGCGTATGCAGAAGTTTTGCAAGCGTTCCAGCTTATCTAACAGATCCTCAGTCATATCCGAGGAGCAACTATTAGAATAGTCAAGAAGTGGGAGTAAAAGTGATTGCGCTAAGATAGTTTTAGTGCTCCTCGGAAGTGACTGAGGCGTCTGAGAATACTTGAAGCTGCATATACTTTACGACTAACCTGCTCCACATGATGTGCCCAGGATAAGGTTCTATCATAAAATACTCCCAAATTTCGCACAGTATCATTAAAAGGCAAAACCACACCATCAATAGTTACTGGGGGAAGCATGGCCAGATTAATTCTAGAAGTGAAGTAAGGGCTTCCAATAACAATCACTTGACTTTTAGTAGGATTAATTTTAAGCCCAAAGTCTCTACTCCACTCCGAGATCCTATTCAGCTCGTCTTAGGTGGACTGAATCGTAAGAGGAAGATCGTCAAGAGAGGATTGAAAGTAGATTTGTAAATCATCCGCATAGAGGTGATAATAGGATAGGAGACGAGAAGTTAAAGAGTTAATGAAAATAGAAAAAAGTAATGGAGATAATACACCCCCCTGGGGAACCCCAGAGGTGCAGTCCATTCAGTCTGCAGTCCATTAATTGAAATGCGTTGTTGGCGAACGTTAAGATATGAAGAGAGCCAGTTGACATCAGGTGAGGATATGTTAATACGACGAAGTAGGTTCAGAAGTACTGCATGGTTAACTGTTTTAAACGCATTACTAAAATCTAAAAGCGTGAGAACTGTGACTTGCTTGTTGTCCATGCCCTGCCGTATATCGTCCGTCTCGTCCGTATTTTTCATTATTATCAGTACAAAAAAGTTTACTTGAAGAGAATGATGAGCCAATTTGAATGAAACTAATATTTTTACACCTTTTAAAGAAAAACAGTTTGTTAACGGATTAAGTTATGTATTCTTACAAAATATAAGTGTATTATTGTAAAAATACATAACTAAATCCGTTAACAAAGTGTTTTTCTTTAAATGCGTAATAGTTATGTTAATAAAAGACATTATTATTTTTAAACCTACCTGGCTTTGAGTTCTGGTTTGAATTCTGGCAACTCTTCGGGATATATCTTCTTCATCAAATCGGGTACTTTACTAAAATCTTTTATTCTGAAATACATTTACAATGATTAGAGATCCTCCTTTTTATAAATAATTGAATAATATTTTAAAGTACACATTAAAAAAATTACAGACCTTTATTAGAGACTGTAAGAAGTGTTAAGTTTTTAAGTGTTAATATTAAAGGACACTATTCTTATATTATATATTCTTAAGCAATTCAAGTTAGATGTAAATTACTCATTAGTCTTTCTCTAGGCTAGATCGTAATTTTTAAATGATTTGTCTCTGTGATGGCAATTTCATCCTATCAAAAAAATGGAATTATAAATAAGTGATGTAGCTGTGTTTTTCAAACTATAGGAACAATAAAATGTTTTATATGAAGTCCCTGATATTTAAAAAAAATAAAATTTGTTGTATTTTTATTATTGTAACGTAATATTTTTTTGCATTCACGTGACAATGTAATTGTTATTATTTGTTTTTATAGTAAGAAATGTGTTCTACGTAAATTATTACATTGTATATATCAATATTTATAATAATTTGTACATTGATTTACGTTATTGACTAAGCGGCAACCTTTAAAATTACAATAAGATTTTATATTTCACGCTAGAATTTTTTTGTATCATTGTGAAGTGAAAAAATAATGAGGAAAAGAATATTTAGATATATGAGTTGATATTGGTAAGACAATTATTGTAAAAAACGAACCCGTAAATGAGAGACTCCCAAGTACCATAGTTGACCATTGCACCCCACAATAAGTTCCTTGACACGTCCGCAGTAATATATGATTCAACTGAATTGACTATTCCTGAAATATTAGCACATATACAATAGTATTTTCCATATATATATTTTTTAATGGAAAATTCAGGGAAAGCCTGAATTCTTCACGCCTCCTCTCATGGCCTTTTTGGTTAATTTATTGGGTAATATTATCTTTTATTAACATAACTATTACTCATTAAAAGAAAAACACTTTGTGAACGGATTAATTTATGTATTTTTACAAAATTTAAGTATGTTACATTATTTTAAATTTTTCCGACGTTTCGCGTGCTTTACAGCGTGCGTGGTAAGACTGAAGACAAAAGGTGTTAATTGTCAAAATAAGTGTCACACATGCAGAGAGGTTACGTGTTATCTGTATTTATAACTTTATTGGGTACATATGGCACATAAAAGCTATAAAGAAGACAATGATAAAATGTGAGTCACTAAGAAGTAGGAGTGCCTACACCTCTCCATTTGTATGTATTTATGTTTTTATGTTATTTTTTTAATCTTATTATTACATATATATTTTGTCATACATAGTTCTAAAGTATCCTATCTAAAGTATACTATGATAAAATAATTTACTAAACAAAGAAATACACCTGGACTGATTTTGCATCAGTTCTACCAAATCCGCTATATTATGGAATATCAAGAAACATGATAACTTCTTACCGATACATTTATAAGTTCGAAAAGTTCTTACCTTCAAAATTACTTTCTAGAAAGATGACTCCCAGGTCAGTTGGAATACTGTCGAAACCACAAGCGCTAATGACGTATACTCCGGCCTCACGCGCGGCTTGGTTGTATTTTAAGTACATCGATTCAATGAACTGTAATTAAACAATTATTCATTATAGTTCGTGATTATATAGATTTAATCGTAAAAACACGAAATAGATAGTGAATATAACAAATCGGAGGGGAACAAGTAAATATTATATCAAGTATTTCGTTGAACTGAGGTTTGTTATGTTGAGGCTAGGATGGTCTAAAATTCGTTATACACAGGGCAGGAGACTGCCTGACAGGAGGAAGATGTCGTGGTTGCGGAATATAATGGAGTAGATCGGAATTACATCCACCGAGGAACTCTTCCGTTAACAGCCAACCTTTAGTAATAAAGTGGCACCAGAAGAAGAAAAGAAAATTCGTTATAAAGAGGTTGTTCGCAAAAAATGTTCGCAATGTAAAGGTATATTTTATATTGACGCTTTTGGACAATTCAAGGAGAAGACAAAAAATTTGTAAGTCGAATAAGTCGTTATATTGAGCTATATTATCGTACGGTATGCACTGAAAAAATTAATTAAATAAATTGAATTACAATTATATAATATGTCTATGTTAAGTTTAAACACTTGTTATACGACCTGAAATTTAGCTATAACATATGTGTTATTTAATTATACTTATAATTAACCTTTATCGTTATTATATCTAATGAAGATCTTACCAGAGGTTCAGCTGAAATGTCGAGATAGTGCGTCTTGCACTCGATGGCGGCCTTTACGACCGGCTCCCCGTAGTGTCGGTAAGGCCCGCAACAGTTCACCACCACCTTTGCCTGGCTGCACATGTCCTTCAGGGACTTCTCATCACCTACATCAGCCAGTATTACTTTCACGCCCAATAGGACATTGCCTGGAAAAAAGGGTCAACTATTAAATAAAAAAGCTTCTTTCCATCACTAGTGGTGAATAGTTTTATTGTATCTATTATAATGTCTTGCGCTTCGTGCCGTATAACGTGACGTCAAAGATAAGACTTGACACATATAAACATCTGTACAAAATATGTAGGTACCTTTTTTCTTTCGGTTTTTTTTTAATTTTGTCATTATTATTATGTCATTTAATTATTACAATTTTTTTATAACTTTTCTTTACTTATTTTTAATCTGTCTATATGAATGTAGTGTATCAAGGGACTGGCTTCTCATACACAGGTGATACCTAGCTAGGGATTCTATTTTATGGTGTAATTGCAAAAAGAATGAATGAATTAATAAAGCAATATTTTAACAAGGAAAGCCCTTAAAACAGCCTTCTTGCACTAGCAAACTTATTTTCTGGACAATAAACAAAAACGTATGCCCATCTGTAGTGACATTACCCAAGATATCCAAAATACCTTCAGGGCGTTGAACTCATGTGTAAGGTTTTATGATGTCACACGTGTTCAAAAGATCAATGAACCTCCAATACTGGCTTAAAACAGCTTTTCTGATCTTACAAATTTATAGGCATAATGGCAATAGTTTATTTTCGATAGGCTTTCAGGAAAGTTTGGAAAATGATAGGTAAAAGTTTTGCAGCAATACAGTAATTTCATTGTAGTCGGATACTATCTCAAACAAATATAAAAGTTCAATAGTTGACTATTCCTGAACCTATACTTTTTTAAAAGTAAGTAGGTACACAAAAATTATCCTCTTGAAACCAATATATTAATGTTCTTATTAAATTTTGGGATATGCCACATTATACACTTATTTTACATTTCAACAAACCGCAATAAATTAAGGACCTTGAAAAAGGCGTCTGAGCGAGCAAAGGTCGTACTCACACATGATCACGTTTTTTATAGTCCCTTAAAAATTGAAATATTTACTATACACTGTTTTTTGACGGAGAAGTCTCAGTAATAGGGTCCCGTTTTTAACCATTGGGCTAAAAATTTAGGTGTACGTTAGAAACATGGACATTGGACCTAGTTTCATCTAACTTAACATCTTAACTAATCTTAAAATAACCTTATAAAACATTAAATAATTAACGATGTTATAAACTATCTTTAAGTAAGAGAATTGCTTCGTCTATATAAACGCTGCGACGAATGTTTCCTTCTTATAAGTTATAAGGTAATACCTATTCTACTCATACTGATAATTTTTTGTTAATATATTTATATCTGCAAAAGTTTATTAACATACCGGTTTTTTGGGACGCCTCCTTGAGCACACCTTCCAGCTTGCTCTGGGAGCGGCCAGCAATACCCCACGAAACCGGGTACTGCTTCAATTGCCGGCTCATCTCCATCACGACATGTTTTCCCGAGAAACCCGTCGCGCCGAATATCACTAGGTCCAGGCGAGACATCTAGGAAATAACAGATTGTATTACAGATCTGTGTTCATGTTTGGAGCCTTATTGGTTCTGCTGCTGCTTAGCAGCACAACAGAAATAATCCAACTTTTGGCGAATGGATCTGTGGGGACATTCCAGCAACAGGCAAGCGAGCCTGCTTAATACCCAATAAGTTATAAGTTATAGTTATAAATACGACTTAGGAACCTTCACGAAAAGAGCGCATAAGCAAGCATCTTAAAGGCCGGCACGCACTAGTGAGGCCTCTGGCATTGTGAGTGTCCATGGGAGGCACTTCACACTTTACATCCGTTTACATCAGGTGAGCCTCCTGCTCGTTTGCCCCTGTTTTTTTTATAAAAAAAGTTATATGGGAAATTGAACTTTGTACCCACATATTATTCTCATAAACATTTTTATTATGTAAGTACATAAAGTACAAAGTCCAGTTCAGAGGCCAAAGATTCGATTGTATGGTGTAACCCTTCTTATTATTTACCTTTTGCTTTGCTAATCATATAAAACATTAAAATGGTCCCGACATTTTAGGTTGGTCATATTTGTTATTCAATCTTTTATTGTTCTGTGAATATAATCGTTTAATTAAGCGAAGTATATTTTAATACAAGACAGGTAAGGTTCATTGACACCACGATCTTAAATTAAGATTTTAACATTCAATTCTGTTTTCGTGATATAAGTTTCAGAATAAATTCATTTTAAGAAGCAATCACGATTAAAAAGGTGGAATCAGATATATATTTATAGTAGATTTAAAAATTATTTCATAAATTATTGTAAATATAAATGGGACACAATGAATATTGTAATCTGCAAAGAGCAAAGGATGTAATAATTTATATTCACATTCAATATGCAACGTGAACTGCAGTTTAATATTTTAAATCAGGCACACACGATTTTAAGCCCAGTACTAAGGAATGTAAAAGTTCTGATAACTTGATATGAATGTTAACAACTATGTCAAATTAATTTGAGTTTAGGCAGCATGGCTAAGAGAAAAAAACGTCATTAAACCTTGGATAGTCGGTATTATATAACTGTTCATAGAATAGTATATTTTCGCAAGAAATATATAAATTATTTTCGATATATGTCTACACACAATTTGACAATGAAGTAAGTGAAACTGTTAAATTATGTATTTTGGAAAATTCCATAGCACCTGTATAAAAATTTAAAATTAATTCCGAGTGTATACGAATATATAATACGAACGAAAGGTGGGGAGAATAATTCATGTTCAAAAATCAAGGCTATTTTAGTACTTCAAAGGTAAATATTTGATTCACTACTAAGAAAATAATTGAAAACTACTTTTGTCTACGCGATGTCGCGCCGTAGTGTTTAAAACGCACAAGTATTCTAGTGTGTATATTTTATAATAACTATATATATCATAGGTAGAAGATAAAATAAAACTTTATTCACTGATACAAAAACATAAATATACAATTATTAAAAAAAATGCTTCTATGCTGTGTGTTTATGGTCTGTACGAATAAATGCTATTCAATAAATCATTTATGCCGGTCCGTTTGTCCTTCGAGACAGGTCTAGCCTAATGTGACTCCCACCCATCCCACTCATGCCATCCCTTTATTGGTCCTCCTCTTTATCTTCTTCCATTTCTGGTACAACATTCCATAATATCTTTTGTCTATTCTCCACAATTTGCCCTCAGTGTGTCCAAATAAATTTTTATTTTCTTGCGTTTTAAGGATATCGCTTACTTTTGTAGTAATTTTAATATGATGATGTGTAAAGTCGTATTTTTATTGTTTATGCTTGTGAGGGGTCAGGTTTGGTATCCATAGATAGGTACACGAAGTACGACCAGGTCTTCAGTTTTCTAGTCTTAGTCTGTATTCGTCATTTTTTCAATGGTTTATGGATAAACCAGCTTCGGCACATTTTTGGTTCTAACATGATCTTATAACCATGATAAGAACATCAATGTCATCTGCAAATCTCATATGGTAAGACATGAATGACATTTTTCGAAATTACAAAATTCGAGCATTTTATAGCAGAGTATCAGGTTTCTAGTTCCGAGTAATAAACTTTTAAATGTGGTGTCGACGAAAAATATTCATAGCAATCATAGCATTATGTCATAACGCAGTAATGTAAGTCCATTTACATAAAAGAAAGTACGTAATACGTAAATAGTACTTTGACTTACTATAAATAAAACATGGGATTAATTGTACCCCAGAAACACAATCGTTTGTTATCGTTGTCACAAAAGTACCATACAATTTTTAATAATATTAACATCTTTGAAATTGCATTTCCGTACTTAAGCCACAAAAAAATATATTCGATAAAACCACGGTATATTCAAATTTTATTTTCGCCTCAATTATGCAACAAAATAATTATTCTCTTTTTCATTGTTTCATTTTTATTAATTTACGAGTATACACATTTAATGCACGAGAAGGATAACAGAAATATTCTGATAAGTCGAGCGGTGGGCCAACAATTTCTCATATTATAAGTAGTTGTCTTTTTTTATTATTTATGTTCCATCAAAGACCTATCTGATCCGATGAACCTTGGTAATAGCTAATAAATGCTATGGGGTTTGAATATATGTATATCAAAGAAACGTACGTTTCTCAAATAAGTAATAATGATATTGGTATGTAAAATCTATAATTAAAATCAACTTCTCTTTTATCATAATAAATACGCTATAAAAAGTTATAAAAGACACCACCTTAAAATATTAACAATAAGGACTACGGATCACGCCACGCAGCGACGAGTTAACGTAATTAAAAGGATTGGCGTAGGTTGATGTAATTAATTACAATGGCTATTTCAAAATATTCATATTATGCGATTAAAAAACAAACAAACATAATAAATATACACCACAAATTGGATCGATATATACCAGGCTCGAATAGGACCAATATAATACGGCAATGAAGGCACTAATCCTAAAATGCAAATATATTTTAAAAAATAACGAAGCGTAAAAAATGGACTGTTTGCGATTAAAATTAAAGTTCGAAATCGAAACTAGGAAAAAAATTACCTTGCCGCCAAATCCAAACTAATTTAAAAATTAGTATCCCTGCAGTGTCGTCCTTAACGTTTCTTTTTTCTAAATTGTTAAGTATAGCAACGTGTATGCTTGAACGGAGCGCGGCTATACAACAGTTGCGTGCGTATCGGTTGCGACTCGGGCTACGCAACGATTATGAGTTTATGACCATATGATATGATCAAAGAGGATATGACGTATGACCAGATCAGGCTGAGGGCATTCGACGTTGTAGGCTGTACCGCTTAAGCTACGTGGTGCTGCAAGATGGAAAAAAATATAATTGATATAAAGACAAATAAGCCAGTATCAACACTATTTTGTTTAATTAACCTATTTCAATATTAATTAAACTTCTAACAAGTAAATTATCTCTCGACCAGTGTTCTTTTTTATAATTAATAATTAAATTTTAGAATTACAGACAAGCATAGTACAAAGGAATTAGCTTTAATTTAAATATGTAAACTTAGGCAATAGTCTGTGAGCTGACACTGACAATCAAAAGTGACAGTGGTGCGATTCGGCTTTCAAATTTCAAATTACAAATTGAGTTCCAACACTTCCAACTCCGTGGATTTATAAAAATTTTACTTTATATATTATAACCAAAAAAAAATATATATATATAGATATATTGAATTGCTAAACCTCTGTTAAATATAAAAACATGGAGCTAAATGAAAAAATTTTGAATTATTTAGAAAAATGTGATAAAGTAAACACTCTGAAACTAGCAGATGTTTTTAATGAGGACCATCAGAAAATTGTTGGTGCCGTGAAAAGTATCGAGGCCTTAGAGATGATTGTTTCGGAAGCTGTTAAATCAACGAAATGGGTCTTAACGGAAGAAGGAAAAGTGGTTGCTGATCAGGGAAGTCACGAGGCAGTTTTATACAGAAGTATCCCTGATGATGGCTTGCCACAGGCAGAAGTAATGAAGGTAACAATTTTATCTTTATTTTAATCCAGAGGTAAAAGCATTACATTTTTTACAGCATGTTAACCTCATATTTAATTTGTATAATTAAAACTGCTATATATTATTCTAGAAAGTACCTAATGCAAAAGTAGGATTCAGCAAAGCTATGTCAGCAGGTTGGATTTACATAGATAAATCAGGAGGTGCACCATTGGTTAAACGTAAAGTTGAAACCATAACAGACACTGTGCAAGAAAATTTAAATGAAATCAATAAAGGCATAGATAATTTAATGGATAATGTTCGTAATGACTACAAAAAACGAAAACTCCTCCAAGAAATAACATTAACAAGTTTTGAATTAATAAAAGGCCCACAATTTGCTACATCTATAAAGAAATTAGAAACAGATTTAACAAGTGAAATGTTGATGACTGGCACATGGAAAGAATTGCAATTTAAGCCATACAATTTTGATGCTCTAGGTAAGTTGTGATGTTTGCAATTATTTTCTTGAGGTGAACATTGAGGAGGCTAAATAAATTTAACCAATACTGCAGCATATACCACCTAAATACCTTAATATTTCTTCATATGCTTTAATTTTAGTATTTCATTTGACAACTATACAAAAAATTCATTTTTATATTCAGGTCAACCACCCACATGTGGTCATCTACATCCTCTTCTTAAGGTTCGGTCAGAATTCCGTGAAATCTTCCTTGAAATGGGATTTACTGAGATGCCAACAAATCAATATGTTGAAAGCTCTTTCTGGAACTTTGATGCCCTTTTCCAACCGCAGCAGCACCCTGCTAGGGATGCTCATGACACATTCTTCATCTCATCACCTGCTAGCAGTAAAGAATTCCCTATGGATTACTTAGAAAGAGTTAAAAAAGTGCATAGTGAAGGAGGCTATGGATCACAGGTAGGGTCACTGTTTCTGTTTGCATTTGGAACCTAGTATCTCACTATATTTCTGTGTTAAATTTTTACCTTCTTTTTAATTGTCAGTTCTGAAATAGATGCATACCTCTTTGCATCATGTCCTATACAATAAGCCATGATAACCAATATTTTTATTCTATTATTTAATCACTTACATACTTTTACTGAGGAATCCTTAAAAGGCATTTTGTGAGTGTCTATAATAGATATATGCACAGAAGAAGAGGTGTTGGTGTATTTATGTAATGTTAAAGTGTTAGGGTTATAGATATGATTGGAAAATAGAGGAGGCCCAGAAGAATTTGCTCCGTACCCATACAACTGCGGTTAGTGCACGTATGTTGTACAAACTCGCTCAGCAGGCTGATTTCAAACCGCAGAAATACTTCAGCATTGATAAGGTAGTGTCTAAAACTTTATATTTAAGATTAGTCAATACAATACTAATATTATAAAACTACTAGATTTAATTTAAAAATTATTTTTGTGATGAATGAATAATAATTATTTTTGTCACTCTATTTATCAAAAGTGGCTATATAATATCACACTGCAACCATTAGGAGAGCAGCAGTCGAAATGTGGAAGAACTGTTAATCTTTGATAATAACAGAAGTTGATTCGGCCGATGTTGCGGGTAACAGCTTTTATAGATCAGGAGAAATTAATTAATTTAAGTTAAATTTGAATAATTTATTATTTCAAAAAGATAAAATGAAATGTACAGGCTTACATTTGTACTTGCAAAATTATAAGAATATTTCCAGTTGAGGAAAACTTTTATCATACACATATGTCTTATGATGTAAATACACAGCAAATAGGCATTTTATCCATACCACAAAAGTTTCGGCTATTATGCAATTTTTTTTTTCTAATTGTATTTATGAGTATTTTTAATCTGTATTAAATTGTGTTTTAGGTCTTCCGCAATGAAACCCTGGACGCAACCCATCTAGCGGAATTCCATCAGGTAGAAGGTGTGGTGGCAGCACGGGGTCTTGGCTTGGCAGATCTCATCAGCGAGTTAGATGCTTTCTTCTCGCGTCTTGGCTTCCACCAGCTGCAGTTCAAACCAGCATACAACCCCTACACTGAACCCAGTATGGAGATCTTCGCGTATCATACCGGTAACCAATATATCCCAATATACTCTGAAATGTGTCTTTCTATTTAGAAGTAATTCAGTTAAAATGAGTTGTTCTGTTTTGGGCTTTATCATTCATCATACACCTTACTGCCAGAGCTAATTAATTATATAGTCTAATGTAGGCCTTCTCGACCGCGGGTATACTTGTGAGGTGCATAGTATATACACTCGTTATAAATATATTAATACTAAGTTTCGCCTCAAAGTGGCTGCAATCATCTCAGTCTCTCAATCCATTTCATTTAAACAACATTATATCTCTTAGGACGGTTAAGGTCGTTAAAATGAAGTATTGTAAAATATTTGAAAAACGCCTCTAAATATACGCTTATGCTGGAGAAACATTCTCCAGCATAAGCGTATATTTTACCCAAACGGTTAGGAAAATTATTTTCTTAAGCAGAAGCGATCTCAGGTCCGAGGGTATTTTTATGGGTTTGAAAATTTGGGGCTAAAAATGTCTAAAGCACTTTTGCGCGACAAAAAATGTTGAACGCCAGTCGTCTAATCTATCTATTTAAATATTCAACGTTTGTCCTCCACCTTCCAACCTTATTCATCTAGTCTCTATTTAGCTACTTATAGTTATCAATTATATATGACTAGAAATAAGTATACAGTGCGGTTAGTCTAAATTATTTAAGGTCACAAGATTTCATAGTATGTTATTCGGTCCACATTAACTTCGTTAAGACAGATGTTTAACTTTTTAATCGAACTTTTAATATAAAGTAAAAAAGTGGTTCAACTTAAAATCGTCATCACCGATTACTATTCCAGGTCTTGGCAAATGGATTGAGATTGGAAATTCCGGAGTTTTCCGACCGGAGATGCTTCTGCCCATGGGCTTGCCTGAGGATGTCAACGTCATTGCGTGGGGTCTTTCATTAGAGCGACCAACAATGATCAAATACGGTCTTAATAATATCAGGGACCTGGTCGGACCCAAAGTAGACCTGCAAATGGTCCAAAATAACCCAATTTGTAGACTTGATAAGTGAAGGAATAAATTACTTGTTTATTTATATATTAATGTTTTATTTTATCTAAAACAAGTAGGAATAAAGAGTACAGAAAAAGGGAATTTATATTTAAGAGAAAATTATTTCAGTTAGAGCTTGCTGTTTATTTGAAAGTTTCTATGAGTATTTCTAATTAATGACACAATATAAAATTGACATTATGAAAATAGTAATACTAAAAGTCTATATCCTGTGGTCCTAATAATAGGCAATACAAACAGACTGTACATAAGTATGACCTGGAATTGGAGGAAATCAAGGTGCTTAAGGATATAATTTACATTTATTAATTTGAAAACAAGTTTCCAGCGACACTGTATACTTGACGGCAAAAATTATTGGCCTTTATATAATTTGGATTTCCTTTCCTTTACCCTTTTGTAAATAAAGAGACCCGTGCACGCCATTACATATTAATAGACATACATACATACACACAATATGTAGTATATAATACATCTAATATAAAAACGTGATAAAACTATCTTTTTTCATTTAAAAATCCATAAGATGCAGACTTGATATATTAGACAATTTACAAAATATTTTTTATGAATGTGTTATTCTGATGTTTCTAAATTTGGCACTGTTCTTGTTGTTTCATCCCATTTCATTCATACTTATTAACATTCGAGTTTTTAATATTATTTATATTATTAGTGTCTCCATTCCATTACTTGTAAAATTTTATGGTCCAATTCAATGTTTATAGTATTTTTATAATACAATGTTACAAAAAAATTAGTAATTTTATTCGATCGAGTAGACGAGTTCCATTTATGAGAAAAAAAGTTATTTTGGTATGGCCACACTAGTGATCAGTATTTCTCGTTAAAATTAATATTGAAAAATCAGACGTAAGGGCTCACCCGTAGAAAAAAAAACTAAACATTTTAATTTGTTTATTAGGTAAAAATAATACATTGCTTAATATACGTATTATATTTTAGATAAATGCAGTACTAGCACCATAGTAAAGGACGTTCGATCCTCGCACCCAGAATGGTACACACATTTTTTTTTTAATATTATAGGATTACAAATTACAATTGTCTCGTGTAGGCTTTTATAATAACAAATTCATTCATATCCTTTACTAAATTTATAATATAGCTGTATTAATTAAAGGTTTAAGGCTTTTTTATTAATTCTATTTACCATTATAAGTTTACTTTTTATTAATTCGCACCAGCATAAAAAGCATTATTGCAACAAAATTAATAATTGTGTTAAACAATTTTACAACAAAATTATAATATCTGTTATAAAATAAACTCAAATTTATTTAAACTCATCATTGACAACTTCAAATTTAAGGTTATTTTCGTTGAGATGTTGGATAATGTTTGTATCTCTGAATGCGACGCCGGTAGTTAGAACTCCACACCTGAAAAAAAAAAATCCATATTATATACACTTAGCGTTTTAAAAACTCGGGTCCTAAGTTCGATTCGTGTATGGTCAACAATTGGTTGATGAACATATTTGTAGCTGTCAGGATATTATAATTATACTAGGACCCATAATACAAGCTTACATATCTAAAACCTAACCGACTATGTGAAATGTAGTTTGATATTATTATTAAAGACAGATTTTTTATAAGCAGACGAAAGCCAAGTTATATTATTTACTACATAGATGATATGTTTATCATCCGAGTTAATAAAGGAACCCATGCAGGCCATTACATATTACATTTAATATATCTAATAGTAGCTATAAAAGTATCTATTTTCAATTCGGAATCACTTAATAAATGCGATGAGTGTATTTGAAATCAATTATTATTGCAGTAATGTTTCACTATTTTGACTATAATGGCTTATATATAGTTGTATATATACTTTTTGTAGGTCTATTTAAAATAAACCTTTCCATCATAAATTACATTTGTTTTGTAGTATAGCCTTTGTCCTATTAAACAAATTACATTTTGTTTCATTTTTAATTAGGTATGTAGGCTGGTCTGCAATGACATTCCGTTGCCATGTGATGAAAAAATATTGTTTCTTGCTCATGTCGACATAATTATTACAAGATATTTATTTTATTTCATATTACTCCTTCTGATTTGTTTTAGTGACTTTTGTGTATATATCTTTTATTTAATAAGCTGTTCTTTGTTAAATTATTAATTTATCTGATCTATACACCCCACAAAAGTTTAATTCTAGTGATTTTGCAAACGCACAGAATAGCTCGCAGATTATATATTTTTCCTACTTATTTGATATTTTGGACAATTTACACGATATCTTTATAAATTCTAGCCTAAATCTGATGTATTGTTAAATTTCAATAAAATCAATTCAGTAGTTTCTATGTGTAAGACTAACATATATCCATTCATGCATTACAAAGTTTAGCATTTATAAAATTAGTAGGATACTAAATACTAACTCTTTGGGCATTTTGTCCTTCTCGGTGAGGATCGTGAGAGCCGAGAATAGCAGAGCCACCACTGTCGCCCCATACCCGGGATTCACACCTGATACCTGGAATATATAAAGTTTTATGTGTTTAACTATATGTTAAATTATATATAAAGTATCATGTAACTTGACAAAAAGAACAATTTTATGGAAAAAGTTTGATATTTATACTAAAAAAATTTGCATTTTTGCGCGAAATATTTTGTCAAAATACTACTGTTTTGAACATTGAAGCATCTTCCCTATACCTTAACAGCCATCTTCTTATTGGGTGGTGTGGTGACATCAGACCCCTGGCTCCATCCCTCTCCCAGCAGCATAAAAGAGAAGACGGTGCTGTTCATCGCCTCTTCGCTGGGACCCTCGCGGGTGATCAGACCCATTGTGAATAGACGAGGGTGTTGAAGAAGGAGATTCCGTGTAATACTGAATCTGAAATACAAAATCATGTTAATTTTGAGGTAAACATTAAAAAAAAACTACAAAAAGTATTTCATAAGAAGTTTTTAAGCTTTTTTATTTAGTTAGAAACCTATCAACACTATGTTATATATTTCATAGATTATATTTCTTTTGTATTAAAAAAAAATAAATCTATTGTATCAATCTAGTGTATAGTAAGTAAGTATCAGTAAGTCTCTTTCTTTCAAATTGTGTTTATTATGTAATGAAAAGAGATAGACGAGTAATGAAGAGACAGTTATTACTTGTTTATATATTATGACAAATTGGTTTTAGTTGTGAAGCGGAATATTGTGTATTGCCTTACAAAGTTATTTTAACTTGGCGTTTCAGGATATAACTTATCCTGTTCTTCTTTAAAGAATGTGTATTAAAATTTATAAGTACTTTTTTTTTAAATGAAATGAGAACTTTCCTATGAAATGCCGGCTCATTAACACTTATCTTAATATATATACATCTCCTGTCACGATGTTTGTCCGCGATGGACTCCCTAAACTATTTAACCGATTTTAAATTAAATTGGCACACCGTGGCAGTCTGTTCCAACTTAAGAGATAGGATAGCTTACATGTTTAATTATAGTCGCAATTTATTTAATTGCAAATTATTTGTCTATAATTAATTGACAGACACAATTGTCTGTTAACTCCAAAAGATTCTAACAGATGTCGATATTTTTAAAAAATGATTGCTAGAAATCACATTTATGGCAACAACGTTTGTCGGATCAGCTAGTACATTATATAAATTAACATTTATATATGTGTACACCATTATTTACCAGACTGTACTGGTTGATGTTAATCCTATTACCTGGTCAATATGAAGAGCATCACCGAGCAAAAGGCAACAGCCATCGTGGTCAAGAAACTGGGAAACTTCACATAGGTCTTGATTTGTACGGGCCGTTTTCCATCCCGTTCCAATAGAGTACGCTGCGTTCTGTACACTATCGACGCATCAGAGCCCGGGAAGGGTAGACACCATCCAGATAGCCGTTGGTGGATAACAGATCTAAAAAAATATCAAAGCACACTGAATAACGCCAAAAATTTGTTTAGAACGCTTTGCAGTTAATATTGTCTTTTATTGAAATAACTATTAGTCATTTAAAGAAAAAACACTATTAACGAATTAAGCTATGTATTTTTACAATTTAAGTATATTTAACATTATTTAAAATTTTCCCGACGTTTCGCGTACTTTACAGCGTGCGTGGTCACGGTAGACACGGCAGACGCTTTGATCAGCGAGCAAATAAAATAAAAAATAATTCCTACTAATTATAGTCAAATAAAAATTATACCGCAGAAGCGGCCTCGAACAACATCTAACCTGGCCCGACCTTAAAAATATTTCTATTATAAATGCAATCATTTACATTGTTTTATAGAATAAAAGCAAACGGAAAATAATAATAATGGAATTTTCATTAAAAAATATTATGAGAAATATTAAAAATGTCAGCTACAATTGAAAAATGTTTTACGTTTTACGTGGAAACATTTGAAGCGTACTGTTAGTATGCGAAAAGAGAACCGTCGTCAGGAATAAACAGACGCAATACTGTGTATGTTATACCTAAAAGTGACACGATCGAAGCAATGAAAATAAATGTTATGTCAAACTAAAATATTCTAAACCATACCTAGCCTTGAGCTTCGGTTTGAATTCAGGCAACTTCTCAGGATAAATCTTCTTCCTCAGACTCGGCAACTCATTTAAGTGTGTAATTCTGAAATGGAAAAACAATTTAAAATTTACATTTATTTCATTTGCTCAATGACCCGTTGGGATGTTACTTTTAAGGCATTACGAATCCCAGGGACGAACTATATTAAATAAAATAAATACAACGCCTATTATTTAGTTCGATTTGAGGCCTGAACTGACAGCGATATCTGCCATTTTATGTAATTTAAAATTAATGTTATTTTTTTAAATTAAATCGGTCAATTCCGCTGTCTAGCCAAAGATTTCACTCTTTTATCGCATTGTATGAAAATGACAGAAACAAATTTTTTACACCCGCTTAAAATGCGTGTATATAAACTATTTAAAACAAACCTTTCTAGAAATACAATAAAATAGTACAAACCCATAGACCAAAGACTCCCAGGTACCGTAGTTAATAACACCGCTACTGAGGGAGCCCTTCGTCACCGAGCTTAGATATGTCTCCACAGAATTCACTGTGCCTGTACGAAACAAATATTTATCTTGCTAATATTGTAAAGTCTAATGGCTGGGAGTAATTTTTTCGCGCATAAAATAACGATTTTGTATGTAGGTCGTAAACACAGCACGTATTACCACATTTATATACACTCTAGCTGATCGGGCAAACGTTGTTTTGCCATTAATGTGACTTCTAGCAATTATTTTTATTGACATACAAACAATTATCAGCTTTAAGTGTGCGGGGATATGTTTATAATCGAAAAAGTTTTAAACAATAAAAGTATGCTTTATTTAGGTTAATAAATTAATCTCGATATGACACGTTTATCGGTTTACCATAGCAGTGCCGTCTATTCATTACTTACTCAATCCAGTCGAAAAGTATCGACATCTGTTAGAATCTTTTGGAGCTAACAGATAATTGTGACTGTCAATTAATTATAGACAAATAATTTGCAATAAAATAAATTGCTACTATAATTAAAGATCTAAGCTATCCTATCTCTTAAGTTGGACCAGACTGCTCACGGTGTGCCAATTTAATTTAAAATCGGTTAAGTAGTTTAGGAGTCCATCGCGGACCAATATCGTGACAGGATTATATTTTATTTACTACTGTTCACTCACAAAAACAACGACCAAGATACAATGTGTACAGTGCACAGGTATTATTATTAATGATGGTAAAATCGGGAAACAGTAAGTACTAAAACACATAACCTAATCATCTTAAAACTATATAACTACTATATTCCCCAAAAGAGTTAGTAGAAAAACGGCCTACCCTCAAAGTTTTTCTCGAGAAAGATAACCCCAAGATCTGTGGGAATGCTGTCAAAACCACACGCGCTGATCACGTAAACTCCCGCCTCGCGGGCTGCATCGTTGTATTTTAACTGCACAGTTTCTATGAACTGAAAATATCAATCGTTAATACAAAAATATAACACAGCTATACTATAGAACTTTCCTTTACATTTACAGTTCAAACTTGCTTACGGCGAGGTCACTCGGTATTTTAGTGACGTCTGAAAACATGTTAAATTCACGAGTAATTTGTAACTTTTATACCAAACCCAGGAGACATATAGCTTTTAAATTTCAATTATTCTGATTTCATTGATACAATCTATATTATAACATTATGTCAATCTGTAATTAGAAATCGGCTACGCTGCATAGTAACACCCATTTGGTGTTAGTCATACTACCGAACAGGTGATTTTATCTTCGATTGGGCACAGTCAACATTCGCGTAACGAGCATATTTGTTGTCTGTAGTCTTGGTTTTATATATATTTATAAAAGAGTATATATATGTAGTATATTATCAGTTGTGTTAATACTCATAACGCAAGCTATAAATAGTCTTCGAACTAACCGACCAGTTGTTTGAAATGTGCTATATTTTATTATACAACTCGTGTTCTGTGCAAGATTAGAGCCTTTAGTATGTGGTTATTTTTGCTACTTGATTACTTAATAATAAATCTGATTAAAATGAAGGTATTGCAGATCTCTCTTACCTACTTTTGCAGGGCCGCTATACGATTACATATAACGCAGACGTGGTAATGATAGCATAACTAAAGATAGGAGCAATGTAATGATTTAATCAATAGCAGTAATAAAAGTGCGCAAACCAAAAAACGTTGGGAATCTACGACCTTGAGAAACTGTATACAATTTCCAATCCAGCCAATATTTCGAAGATATCAGAGCAAGCTATTTAAAGATAACACATGTAAATTATGAAGTCATCAAGAGCAGACGAATTTAATGAGGTATATGTTATTACAATACGCAGCAGTAAATAAATAAAACTGACAATGCCCACTGATAATTAATAATAAATATCGTAAATCGACCTTTGGAAAGAGACAATCAGCTATTTTTGATATTATTAAGCGTTATCACTGTCTGTATATTTCGCGCGTAAACAAAACAATACAATAATTAAATCAATATTATAATGAATGATCAAATAAGAATATATAAATATTTCTTCTGAGATCTTTGCTCTTTAAATGAGCGAATTGAATTTTGTACATCGTTTGAGAGTTTGAGAAGAATTTTCCGACAAAAGTCAATTTAAAAAATTCCACACGCTCTCATTACTCATGGCTCGCGTGTATTTAATTTTAAAGTGCATTATACGATAGCTGTGCACGATTGAGCACACACGCGCTGGTAATAAACTCATTTGAAACCATATTGTTATGATTTACTATTTATATTTAATAAAATTAAACATTAGACATTAGCTGAAAAACCGAAACCCTCTCTCGAATCAAAAACGTAAAAAGGTTCGAAATTCGTCGAATCTTCCAGAAGCTTCCTGTAAAGTGGATATGTTTTTTCCGCAATAGAGTAATCTTACGGCGGAATATATGACGGAAACTAAATCTGAATATTATTCATGAACCAATTACAAATTACGGTTTTCATCAGTTGTCGACAATCAATAGTTTATTTAATTTAATATTTAAGTCTGTCAATTGCGATACCCCCATCGGCTAGTACAAACTCAGTATCAAAAGGATATACATTTCAAATGTTTTTGCGTGGTATGACAATTATACGTAGGTTTAATATCTTTTACTAAGGAATGTAGGTATAATAATATGATGAATGTGAATAATACATGTAGGTAGTACAAAAACTTGAATCTATACGTGTAATTTTAGGTCTCTAAGCGATCTCATGAGCCAAGGTCAAGGACGATGCAAATAGGAGAATGACGCACATAACAAGTGTTAAAGAAAATATGTTCTTAAAAACATATTATTTGTTGTTAAAACTATATCAACTGTGTTCCTAGTACATCTATTAGACCTAAACAACATATTTGGGATTGTATAAATTTAAAATAACTTCAATTACTTAAAGTAAAATGATAATCTTTTTTATATGGTGAGGACATAAATGTAAACAACACATTTATTATTAACTTTCCAACGTTCGCCTTCGACATTTTCATAGCCGGTTTTAAAACGTAATGGTTTTTTTTTTTATACATAGTCTTCAATGATGACAATATAACCAGTTTATGGTAAACTTATTGTACCCAAAGTACAAGGTCAGCTGGGATTACAAACAATATACATGTCAACAAGCAATTTTAAACGAACACAAAAAATCTCACAGATCTGTCAGTGAGAAAATAAAGTTTTCAAATAATATACATTAAAATAAGTATTTTTGCTCGATCAATTATATAAATATATGATAATAATAAAATCTCTTTTGATACTAAAATAAAGCAATGAAATGTCCCACAAGATGCACGTAATATTAAAATATTCAGAATTTTTATTAAAGTCCCTCAACAAAAAGGATATAGCCAATTAACAGATACAAACATTGGAAATATAATGCCTTGCAGATTATATTACCTGCGTTATATATGGAAGTATCAATTAGTATTTGGCCAAAATGTGATATTTACATAAACGAAAAGTGTCTATCGCCCATAATACATACAGTATCAGTTGGTTATTCCAGTTAAACCTATTAAGACTTACTATATTCTCGGTATAATTACATACATATATATTATATGCTCAGCACACAAATGGTGACTCTATCGGGAATTGAACGCGCCAACTGGCTTTAAAAAGAATTGGGACCCAGCCTTTAGTTGTTAATCCTATTTCATAAATACCTGTGGTTCTCCTGACACGTCGACGTAGTGTGTCTTGGACTCGATGGCGGTCTTAACGACCGGCTCCCCGTAGTGTCGGTAAGGCCCGCAACAGTTCACCACCACCTTTGCCTGGCTGCACATGTCCTTCAGGGACTTCTCATCGCCTACATCAGCCAGTATCACTTTCACGCCAGATAGGTCATTGCCTGAAACCAAGGATTGATTTTATTTCAGTTTTCCAATTCAAAAATTATTGCAGTATGTATCTCTCGGGAACTAGGTACTTTTATCAATAATGCGAAAGTCGTTTGTTACGAAAGCAAAAAAGTAAGTAGTTTTTTTCAGTAAAGTGGTCATTCGAGATCTACCTTGATGGGATATATATACTACTACGGATTAAATTATTTAAAGGACCAATAATTTACTATCAAGAAATTTTCATAGTTTTTTAGTGTTTTTAGCGCATATCAAGTAATTTAAAATGAAGAAAAAGTAAAAGATTTGTTTAATACAATATCAAAAGACTATTATATCAATACTCGTAGACTCGTAGACTATAATTGCGTTAAGGTGCGTACGGATTGCGCGTACCCTGTTACGCGTACTCAGTTTACGCGTATTCGGAACGCCTAGTCCATACCTGCAGCTACGCGTTCACTCTTGGGGTACGCGTACCGCGCGAGCCAACTCGCAGCGCGAGCCACCGTCGGTCGGTTTTTAGTCGCGCGTCAAAGAGGACGCACGCGGCCGGCTTCGCTATATTTGGACGGCAAAATGAATAAACACGCGTGTTCTTCGAGTTTCAATAATGAAAATATTATTAGATTGATTCAACTTTATGAATTTCACCGGGTCTTGTGGGATAGCACACTAATTGATTATCGAAATAACGATTTACGCCAAGATGCATGGAAGGCAATTTCAAATGAACTGAACATTCCAATAGGTGAATTCCGCTAAGTTTGTCGGAGTCATGGCGAATGAACTGGGGCTCGCGGCCAGCGCTCTGGATCGATTGACCTCGCGTACAGGTTCGCGGCGGTCCGTACAGGAGCTGTACGCGTATCCAATGTACGCGTGGACACTGTTTCCCAACTACGCGTAACACAGGAACGCGCTATCCGTACGCACCTTAATATGAATCGTGCATTAAGTACAATGTCTAACCACAGCTGACCCGACGCGACGGCAGTATTTAAATAATAATTCCGTCGTAATACATTTGTTGCAATATCAGAAAATGAAATATTTATTATAGAAAGATATACGCTTGAAGAATTAACCCACCACGACGTTTAAATATGTAGTACATTGACATGGTCATTCCCATATCGATTTCTCAAATAAAATTAATGTGTTGATAAAAAATTTTATCAGTGTGGCTGTTATGTAACCGATAATTTGTAGCATAGAAAGAGTATATTATTTTATCTATTTAAGTGAATTTACCAACTACTACGAGCCCGTGACTTCGCTTAGTATTTGATGCTTAAAGCGATAACTAATAATACCAGAACCACACCAAAAGATTTATGTCATTTCTGTTGAATCAATATTGTTAGCGTGTTAAAAAATACACCTTTTTAGTTAATATATTCAATCCTTTTTTAACACGGCAGCAAAACCAGCAGGTAAGATTGAGATTTTCATAATTATATTAAGATTTGTCTATCGATGTATATATATATATATATATATATATATATATATATAATAATTATGGAAATACTTAATTAAAATAAAGAAATGCCACAGCCCACAGATTAAAATGGCCGTGCACAATTGATTTAGTATGAAAGATGCTACGCTAGGCACTGTATTATAAAGTTTTGATTATGACCGCGTGAACCCGCCGCTATTATTATTACTTTATATTACACATTGTTTGTGGGACAATTAGGTATCAAAGGGCAAATTGTACTAAATTAAGGGCATGAGTTGTCGTGTACTAAACTGTATAGTTAGTATAGTTGATGTTCTGTATAGTAAGTATAGTTGTAAGTTACTATAGTTTTATAAAAATATTTTCCGGGATTAAGTATCTTAGAACTTACCCAGACATCTAAGAACCCAGATATATAAGGTCAAAATTACAGCATTAACAACCAGTCAATCGTAATTCATTTAAGTGGGTAGAGTATGGGTATCATCTTATTGTTTTTTGTTTGAGCATTAGTTCTTATAAGGACAACAACAAAACACCTATGAAAACTGCCTAACTATCACGAGATATAGCCTGTTGACAGACAAACGAACAGAAAAGTCTTAGTAATAGGTTGACGTTTTTATCCTTTGAGTTTTAACCCTTAAAATTAAAAAATAAAACGCGTCTATACCTCAAACTCACTCAAGAGAAGAATGTAAGAGCGGAGCGTGTGTGAAAAATTTCATTAAAAAAAAATATATGGAGCATGTTGCAAGGAATATTCACCTTTCATCTTGTAAGTGTTGTTCTTGCAAAATGGATATAAAATCATTCTTTTAAACCTTTCTAAAACTGCGACAAAGATACGTAGACATTTTTAAATCAATTCATGCACCCGACTGCAAACGAAGGTGGATGGGCTGGAGGTTGTATTAGTATGATCTAGAAGGAACTCAGACTTATAGCCAATTCTTGCTTGCTGGGTTGAGCCTCATATCTGCGCCGCCATTTTGTATATAAAAAATATAAAAATAGCCGTCTGGATTTCATGAAACAATGACGCAATTAATGATGATTATACATCGTAAATCTTGTCATTATCTCAGCAAACTATAATGTACTAGCCATTACCTCCGACTTCACCACATTCATTTACGAACATCATAGTGTTAGCTACTCATGGATTTTAAAAAAACAGATTTTAAAATCCAATCAGCATTTGTGTGAGAGAGAAAAATCCATACAATATTAGTTGTATTTATAATAAGGAAGACTCGTGAATATTTCGAGTCTACATACGAAAAGTTAACTACTAAGTACAAAAAATCCTACCCTCTATCAAAGTGTATATTATTTTAATAAAGACTATACTGCTTTTTAAAACCGACAAAATAGTATATGAATGTAATAAAAATTTCGCATTTGACCATGAAGACAACTCTTTAAATAAGGATTACATAATAATCGTGTTTTAATGTATAACATGGTATCGTATAACCCTGTTGAATAGGTGGTACCGTTCGTCATTGTTACCATGGCAACCATTATTTAAATGTAATAGCGATGTGAATATCGTTACATAACATTAAATATTCGGAATAACTATTCGGAAAAATCAAGTTTCTTAATATGCCTGTGTTGTTTTTGCTACAGTTTAGTAAATTGTGATAAATTCATGTTACACATTAAGTGTACTTACCAGTTTTTTGCGACGCCTCCTTGAGCACATCTTCTAACTTGCTCTGGGAGCGACCAGCGACACCCCACGAAAGCGGGTACTGCTTCAATTGCCGGCTCATCTCCATCACGGCATGTTTTCCCGTGAAACCCGTCGCACCGAATATCACTAGGTCCAGGCGAGACATCTATGAAGTAACAGATTTTTATTACATTGAATCGCTAGGCGCATACAAAATCACTCCTGCAAAACAAATTACTTATCCAATTTTTGACTTCTGGTACCTGTGGAATAGTCAACACGAAATTGACTTCTGATGACCAAATCAGTACCTACTATACGGATGTACCTACACCTTATTATAATGCAGATTTTTGGCTTTTATACATTATAATGCTAAGAATACAACAGAATAACACGGAAACTATCTGTTGCCTGCGACGCTTTTACGTCTTAAATCTTTTCTGGATGAAATTTGGAATGAAAATCTTTGAAAAAAGAATGGATTTCTTCAACATAACATTGCACTTAAGGTATTTATGGTATATAGGAAGTTAAAGGTATATAGACATAATATTACTCATTGAGACCACGATATTAATTTATTTACTAATTTAACAGATTTATGAAGTGGTAAATATTTAGGAATCTGTTCCATTTTACAAGAACTGACTAATCATTATAACTTGGTAGGTATAAAGTAAAATATATATTTTGCATTAGTACTTCATATATTATCTCACAAAATATTTAAAATGCAAAGAAGTAAATGCATACATACCTTTAAAAATCTGACACCTTATAACGTTGAAATTAACTGTTCAATATAAAGTATAATGTAAATTAATGCCACCCAATTTATATGTAATTTTAGTAATTTATAAGTAACTTAACAATAATTGTAATCTATTCAAGAACCAGTCACAACACGCCGGCCGGCCGTAAATTATGAAAATTAAAAATTGAAAAATAATGACAAATGACAATGTACAAAATACAAACCAAAGACTATAGACTGTAGTCCACACTTGCTATAGCAAATCGAAAGATAACCACAGTAGGTAGCTGATCTACAGACTACAGCAAAAACAGACTGTGAGAACTACATTTTATTATAACCCACAAGGAATATTTTAAGTCCGACCCCGCATTTACAGCCTTCTCTTTGCACTCGTCGATTCTTTTAAGGTCACAAATTTTGGGTAAGAGCATCGTTACGCGTGACCTTTCACATAATCACGGCAGAGTCAATACTTAGTTTTGTTTTATTAAAATCCATGATAATATTTTTTTCAAACAGAAATGTAATTTCATACAATGTCAAGGCTTAGACAAAAACTAGGGGCTAGTAGGGCTTTTTCAAATTTTATCGTTCCTTTTGACCCACGTCCAAATAAATTCGTTTATGCGAATCGCGAGAAGAATTGGCGAAAATGGCGTGATATTGTCTCGTCTCACACCCTCTTTTAATTGGTATATATTGGAGAAGAATTGTTCTTTAAACGTTTTAGAGTTTGTCGGTTGACTTGAAAGTGACATAAACTGTTTCTTCCGGCATTGGAAATGCTAGAAGCTGGTTAAGAATTAATCGAAAACAAAGCTTAGTCTATACTAATATATTAGGTCTTTACCTATGAAATTGCCGTTTTGTTTGAAAAAAGTTAAAGTATTTTTTTTTCGAACTTATTTATTTCTTTTATTCAAAGTAATCACCCCTGCAATCAATGCATCTTTGCCAACGCTGTGGCAGTTTATGGATGCCCTTCTTGAAAAAATCAGCTGGACGGGAGACAACAAACTCTTCAAAGGCGTTTTGTACTGCCTCTCGGGAATTGAATTTTTTTCCCGCTAAAAAGTTGTCCAAATTTTGGAAAAAGTAATAGTCGGTAGGCGCAAGATCTGGTGAGTATGGCGGATGAGGGAGAGCTTCCAAACCCAACTCATGCAGCTTAGAGACGGTCTGTTGTGCAGTATGGGGTCGCGCGTTGTCGTGAAGTAGGAGTGGAGACGACCGATTGAACAAAGCTGGTTGCAGACATGCGAGTTTCGCCATCATTGTGGTCAGTTCTTCAATGTACACATCTGCAGTAATGCTCTCGCCGTTTTGTATAAAGCTATGATGAATCACACCAGCACTAGACCACCAAACTGTGACCATCACCTTTCTAGGGGTCATTTTTCGTTTTGCACATTGTTTTGGTACCGAACCAGGATCTAACCAACTTGCTGAGCGCTTCCGATTGTCAAAAAGAATCTATTTTTCGTCACAGGTAACAATTCGCTTCAAAAGTCCTTCATTTCTGTGCCTGTTAAGCAGCGCAAGGCAAGTCTCGACGCGTACGTTGCGCTGGCGATCGTTAAGTTCGTGGGGCACCCATCTATCAAGCTTTTTTGTCTTGCCAATCTGTCGCAAATGGACCAATATTGCTTTGATGCTAACATCAAAAACTGCTGCCAGCTCAGCCGTAGATTGAGATTCATCAGCTTCCACAATCGCCTTTAATTGATCATTGTTGACCAAAGTTTCCGGACGACCACGAGGTTCATTTTTCGAGTCAAAATTCCCAGAACGGAACCGAGCAAACCAGTAACGTGGTTCTACGTTCGTTTGTACAGTTCTCTCCGTAAACGTCGTTGATATTACGTGTCGTTTGTGCCGCGTTGGTGCCACGACGGAACTCATATTCCATAATTACACGAAATTTCAAATTATCCATTATGAGGAAAAATTTTGAAATGTAATGAAAATACATCGCTAATCAATAAACAAAAGATTAATTTTGTAAATAGAATGTCATATGTTTAAAACAAAATTAATTTGAATTTAGAATTCATAGCCAATCAAAACTTTTTTTTTGTTTGAAAAAGTCTGTACTGCAATACGGCAATTTCATAGGTAAAGACCTATTATTAAATAGGAGTGTCTGTTTTTACTATTGAAATAAACGTTTTTTACTACATGCATATGAATATTTATACGATACATACACCAAAAAGACGTTTATTAAAAATTTTGTCTGTCTGTCTGTTTGTTCCGGCTAATCTCTGGAATGGCTGGACCGATTTTGACGGGACTTTTTATGATTAGTAGCTGATGTAATAAGGAGTCACTTAGGCTACTTTTATTAGGGTTCCGCAGTCTACGTAAAGGAACCCTTCGTCATGTCCGTTCATTCGCCCGTTCTCACTCTAGCGTCGAAACGGTTAGTGTTAGAAAGATGGAATTTTGCATGGATATATGTGTATTTACTACGCTAATAAAAAGCTAAAATAAAATTACGTAATAAAAAACGTATAATACAAAATAAAATAGTGCTTCAAAGCTACGTTAAGGCGGTACGAAGTTCGCCGGGTCAGCTAGTATTTCATAAGATTGACAAATTAAACCAACGAAACGTTAAAACTTGATTTCAAGAATTTTTTTTTTTTAAATGTTTTGAATAAAGCCTGGACAAAAGATAATTCAAAATTATTATCAAAGAGGAAAACTCCAAGAAAAACACGAAAAAGTTTGGAACAAGATTAAGTTTAAGATAATATTTTTTTGATTTAATATTTAACGTCAAATAAAAAAGTGGTTTAAAGTAGTAAAAATCTTCATTACTGATTTTACTATTACAGGTGATGGCAAAGCAATCTAGGCTTTTCTTAATTAGAACAGTCTATGATCAAATATGTAGAAGCCCAAGTGGATGCAACGTTAGATGACCCTAAATAGAAATCATGATACTTGAAATATTAAAGGATTTTTTATTATTATTTATTTCTTTGCTCTAAAGTCCAAGGAAACATGTATGCTAGATTTGAAAGAATACAGAGATTACAACCACTACTAAGCACTGCTATGAATACATAGAAAAACAAGATGTTTATTATTTAAGTACTTAAAAAAGGTCATGAATTGGAGTTGACCCATAGTTGTTAACTGAAAAGAGTTTCTAAAATTTAAACTTTTAAAATAAAAGACAATGTTTATTATGACACTAATGTCATAAAACCAATTCTAAATATGGTGCTAATAACATTAAATAAATATTTTGTACAAACTTTCATATTAAAAAGAGGTCCTCTACGACTCAGTATTAGAAATTATGAGATACCCGACAAATTGAAAGATGTAGCAAAAGATCCAAATCCGAGTTTTTATAAAATGGTCGAGTATTTCTATCATTACGCTGTCAAAGTGTGTGAACCGAGTCTTGAAGAGTATTTGAAGAAGTACTCTCATTTCTCAGACAAGAAACGGAAGCAGCGTGTTGCTGGTATTTTAAAGGTTAGCTTCTCTCTTGGATATTTCCTATTCATAGTATTTCTGAGCCCCATAGGATCGATATCTTTTCTTTCTTTTACACTTGACTGTTGTAAATTTCAGGTTATGGGCTCTTGTAACAGTTCATTACAATTTGAATTTCCATTACAACGTAAGAACGGGGATTATGAAATCGTCCACGCTTACCGCTCGCAACATAGCGTACATCGGCTTCCTTGTAAAGGAGGTAAAAAAATAATAACATCACCAAGCCATGTAACCAAGCCATTTCTTAAAGTTCATCTCAGGTGAGGGTAGTTTCAAAAAAATTATAAAGCTAGCTGGAAGATTATGTTAAAATTACCTTTCTACATCCAAGTTACTCAACTTATTTGGGTTTGAGTAGATAACATAAAACAAAAAAATATATCTTATATTTGGCTGCCTTTAGATTATAAATGTCGCAGGTATAAGATTTTCTAACCAAGTAGACCTTGAAGAGGTGAAGGCTCTAGCTGCGCTCATGACGTACAAATGTGCCTGCTCCAATATTCCCTTTGGAGGATCCAAAGGAGGTACTTTCAATATTTTTAATTTATACGACGATATGATGATATTTTCATACATATAAACACACTACTAAATGTGCGTTTCACAATGCAAATTTACAAATTTACTAATAAAACTACTAAACAAATTTACTACAGACAATATAAGATCACTAAAAAAATTACTTACTATATTTAGCATTCATTTCATTGAATATTCTTACCAAATGCCCGGGTTTTTTGCTTCCATGCTAAGATTGGAGCACGAAATTCATTTTTTTAAATATTATATGCACAGGTGTTGCGATAAACCCCAAGACATATACGGTGGCAGAACTACAGAGAATAACACGACGTTATACATTAGAGCTGGCGAAGAAAAATTACATTGGTAAATAGTTTAACCGTGTCACTTAGTGATTTGGTTCGTTTTCGTTTGAATAAATATCAGATTAGAGTTAATATATGAGCAAAGAAACATCGCTAAAATAGTTATCAATATAAAATCTAACAAAGTAGGCAAAAATCAGTCCATGGCGAGGGTAGTTTTCTAGGTTTCATGCTCGTTTACCATCTTATGAAAAACAACATTGGACAATTTTCAGGTGCACGTATTCAAAATTCCACAAATTTTTTCATGTTTATTTTGGTCAAGTTGACTGTCAAGCATGTCAAGGTTGAGATTAACCCCCCCAGGGTTAGGTTAGGGTATTTTATTAGGTTATGGGTTTTAGGTTGTACAACACAGTGACTTTAGGCACAAGCTTTTATAGAGTATACCATTTGAGTCGATATTACATTGCATCTGTTATCATCGCCACTAAACTCGTCATTGCCTCTTCATAAACCTTTAGGGATTTTATATATCGAAGACAAAACATTGCATATGGCGTAAAATTAAAGAATAATATACTCATTTCGTTGGATAACTAGATTGCAACTCATGTTCACTATCTAAACTTAAAATGGTTTATACATTTATAAACGTCAAAAAATGCTAAATTAACAGGTACTGCCAGTTCCGAAAGTGATGGACACTGGACATATCTATTTGGATTATTGTAGGATTGCAGTTATTTGAACTGAATTCAAGCTTAAGTTATATAAGAAGTTAAATACATGGCTTTCGTTTATTTAATCCTCGATCAATATATAGAAACATTACTTCCAGGTGCAGGAATAGATGTCCCAGCACCAGATGTGAATACGTCTGGGAGAGAAATGTCGTGGATAGTGGACACCTATATTAAAACATTAGGTAAGATATACGGAAAATTGAATCAAAACCAATACTTGTCATTTTAATTGAAGGATTCAAATTACTTTTAGCAACTAACGTATTCGTAGTATTCGTTCGAAGCTTTGATAAATTAATTTAATTAATGAATACCAAATGTAATGTACGAAATATAGCTTTTTTAATTTAATCGCATTACCTATACTAACGGTTATATGTGTGAATTGTGTGGGATAAAATGAATAACTTCATTAAAAAAATTGATAAACATATATTCTTGATTGCAATTTGTATCCAGCATGCCATGTACCTTTAGTATTTCTGATGAATTTAGATATTTTGAAAGAAGATACGGTTAAATTAAATGTAATTTTGTGCACAACGGAATCCAGACCATTTTCATTCATAGGCTACAACGACCTAAACGCAGCAGCATGCGTAACTGGTAAGCCAATCAACGGTGGCGGAATTCGCGGTCGTGTAGAGGCCACTGGGCGCGGTGTTTATATAACTGCCAGTGAGTTCATACATGACGACCAATGGATGAAGCTCATAAACTTGGAACCGGGGTTTAAGGTATTTCACCAAAGAGGTTTCTCGTTAATTGTTTGGTGTTATGTAAGTTATGCTTGAGTTCTCGTTCCATAGTTTTATAAACGTACTAGCTGATCCGGCAAACGTTGTTTTACTATAAATGTGATTTCTAGCAATCATATTTTTAGTTCAATAAAAATAATTATCAGCTTTAAGTGTGCGGGGTATGTTATAATCGAAAGCGTTTTAAACAAAAAAGTATACTTTATTTAGGTTAATAAATTAATCTTTATATGACACATTTGTCACGGTTTACCATAGCAGTGCTATCTATTGATTACTTACTCAATCCAATCGAAAAGTCTCGACATCTGTGAGAATCTTTTGGAGTTAACAGTTTTTTCAATTTACTTTCCAAATGTCGCTATTATATCTTTTATTTTTGCAAAAAAAATCCGCCGTGACCATGTGAGCTGAATTCAAAACATGGCCGATGATTAGTTAGTGCACAGTTCTAATTGAATTATTTTATAGGATCAGGCGTTACTTTGCGTAAGTACAAAACTCGAATAAACCAATCTACAAGCAATACTATGCGAGAAAAGTTTTGCTCACGGGTGTTTTCGCGGAGTATTGCTGGTAGATTGGTCTGTTAAGAGTTTTGAATTCTTTAAATAAATAATCTTTAAATATTTCTTAAATATAATTATTTTTTTTAATGAAAGGGTAAAACAGCGATAATCCAAGGTTTCGGCAACGTGGGTAGTTGGGCGGGAATCCACTTCCAGGAGAGTGGAGTCAAGGTGATCGGAGTACTGGAGTCTGACTGCAACCTCTCCAACCCTGAGGGGATCAAGTGTAAGGTCAGAGAGGCATTTGTGCATACGTCTTTCATCATTTTGGAGCATTCCTTACATTCAAAATCTATCTCCATTTAAGACCAATTTTAATACAAAGTTTTATGACGTAATTGAAATATATCTAAATACAATTTTTATTGTACAATGTTAGAAGTCACCTTGTAATTTTTGTCAAGAACATTTAACAAAATGGCGATTTTGCCGCACAGTGTATTTGTCACAGTGTCAGGTGTCGTAGTAAAATAAGAATTACTCAGAGCACAAGATGTCTTTCCTTAAAGAACGTCTCTAAAGCGCATATATATGCAATTCTCGAAAATTCAAAAAAGATAAAATACAAACTGTATATACAATTAATATACAGCCTCAATAAATAAAATATTTAATTGTTGTCGTGTAACCGACAATGTTATCGAGACAAAACATTTAAATAGTGTAAAAGTTGTGGGAATTTTTACTTTAGCTTTCGCATGTCATCTGATACTGATCAGTTTTCTCTGAAGTTCATAAAAGTTTTCTACAATTTAGGATCTACAAATTTACAAGGAAAAGCACCGAGGCAGTGCCAAAGGCTTCCCAGGCGCGAAGGAATGCGGGCCTGAGGTGATGTATGAGAAGTGTGACATACTGGTGGTGGCGGCCCTTGAAAAAACTATCACACACGAGAACGCTGGCAAACTTAACTGCAAGGTATACTACAAATATTTTGCAATTTATTTGGTTCTAATGTCTGAGTTTTTTTTAATAAGTACTATTAAAGGGTTATTAGATTGATATTAATCCCTTTTCAATCTATGAAAGATGTACAAACAAAAATAAATTTTCCGATTGGCCCACTGGCCACTTCTTAAGATTAGCACCTGCTACCAATCAAATAAAATGTATATATTATCACTGTTAAAACGGTGGTATTTGACTTTATGAATACTTGAATAATTATAAATAATATTACTGGTGGTTATATGGTTACTGTTACACCGCCGCACTAGGATCCGGAAAAAAACCCCCCCCATAAAGCTCGGGGAGGTTTTGGTTTAAAAAACCTTTTTTCCCCAAAACAACCAAAAAAAAAAGGGGTTTTAAAAGGGGGCGGGCCCCCCCCCCCCCCCCCCCCCCCGGCTTTTTTTTAAAAAATCTGTGTTAGTTGAAGGTTCTAATATACTCCTCTCCAGATGATAGTAGAAGGTGCCAATGGACCAACAACGCCAGCTGCTGACGTCATCATCCGCGAGAAGAAGATCCTCTGCCTGCCCGACCTGCTGGCGAACGCGGGAGGCGTCACTGTCTCGTACTTCGAGTTCCTCAAGAACATCAACCACGTGAGCTTTGGAAAACTGAGTATAAAGTTTTGGAGGGACTCCAATACCGCGCTTTTAGGTGAGATGTGCTCATTTACTCTTTATTTCAACTTTTGAAACTAATAATAATAAAAATCGTTTATTGTCGACACAATGGTCCATGTGTTAGTATGTAAATGTAAATCTCATGCAAATTCATCTACGCTAACAAATAACCGATTCCTTCATCGTAATAAATAATAACCTTAACCAAGGTTACATATAAACCAATTCATTAGGGTTGATTATAGGTTTTAGGTTAAGCTTTGTAATTTTTATTAAATAACAATAAAAAAATCCCTTGACTTGTATTTTTTTAGAAGAGCAACGTCTATTAGCACTGTGTATTTTTCATTTAGTACCAAACACGCTAAGCAGTGCTGCTCACTTCGTATAACGTTCCAAATTCCGTGTAACGAAACGTCTTACTTCGTATGTTCCTCCTCAAGCTTTGGACGAATATGAGTCGTCCGCTTGACGCTAGGTCATCATCATTGGATTATCCCATTCTCATATTATGTAAAATGATTTGCCACATGATTAACGTAATTCATTGTAATAAATGTACATTTTGTATAATTCAAAAGCAAATATAAAACTTGCCCCGAGAGTAATTTGTAAGACTACATTGTATTTATAGACTCAGTGGAGAAATCTCTCAAGAAGTCAAATATTGATGCAAAGATCCAACCCACCCCATTGTTCCAGTCTTTAATGTCAGGTGCCAGTGAACATCATATTGTGACGTCGGGACTTGAGTATTCAATGATCAACGCTTGCAATGTTAGTTTCAATTTTATTAATAAAGGCTGTTAATATAAAAGACGTAAAGGAGACCTTTAATCAAAAATTAGCTGTTATTATTTTTAGACACGTTACTAAAAGATATTTTTGGATGAATTTCAGCTGGCGTCTACATCTTGTCTTTGAAATTATTTCTTACTTTGAAAGTGTTTTTTTAGTATTTTATACTCTATAAGGTGCTAAATTTTATTAATATTAAGGGTCAACAAATATTTTAAACTTATTTGAAAACTAGAACCTTAATTTAATTGCTGAAACGTGTAATTATAAATCTTACTTTGTTAATATGAATGTGAATAAGAAAAATACTTTTCAGAATGTCAAGCGAGCTGCGTCTGCGCACAATTTGGGCTTAGACGTGCGGACCGCCGCCTACATAAACGCAATTGAGAAGATATTTGTCACCTATGACGAACAAGGACTCGCAATTTAGGTTATTATATTTGATGAAGATTATTATGATCATTTGTGAATTATATTTTATTTTAATGACGGTGATAATTTTATTTCTTTTATCTCATTTTGTAAATGAACATCTTAAATTGATATTACTAATAAAGAGCAAAGATTTTTACTTCATCCATAAATTTTAAAATTGTTTTAGCAATTTTAATGAAATTTGTTATGCAGGAATGGAATACTGGATCTCGAACGGCGAAATTGTGAGAAATATTTGGATATAAACTAACAGTGGAATGGCAAAAAATATAGATTTATTTGTATATATTAGAGAAATGTTTGGATATAATTTGTAACGGTGAATGGCAAAGTTGAGATATAAATTTATTTTTAGACATTTAATATATAAAAAATGGTAAAACACGCTCCAATTTAAAGAAACTTAATCAAAACATCACCAATGTTAATTTAGTACAAACATGTTTATTAACGCACATTTCTTTCAAGTATTTCCTAAGTGGCTAAAACAGAGTGCAGGGGCAAAATAAAATAAGGCAATAAATAAAGAATTTATTATAACCTAGCACTTCCCCTATTATTTTTAAACCACGTGACTGTCTCCTGTATGGCTTGATCAAACGGCGTAAATCTGAAATCCTCATACAATGACCTCAACTTCTTATTTGAGGCAGTTTTCTTATACTGCCCGTCCGCTTTGCTGGTGTCGTATATAATCTCACCGGTAAAGCCGTGTGCTCTCTTTATAGCTTCAGCTGCTTTGCTAATTGAAACCTCGTCTTCTTCGTCCACTGGAATTAGAATTATTTTTTATTTATACTTACAGCTATTAGTAAACATTCGTAAAATATTATTACATATCCACACATTACAGTATTAAATTATTTAAATATGTGTAAGGACAAAGCCAACATGACAAATTATAACACCTAATTGAAATCAAAAAACACCCTAATTTCAATAGAGAAGATGGCCTAAAATTATCAAACACCTGGGATCCAATAATATCTAAATTGAAATCTCATGAAAAACAATCAGGGAAAATGGAGGACACCGTGAGCCAGTTTTGTAAAAATCCTTCCGGTTTTAGTCGATACATATCGGGGCAATAAATACAGATAACACACAACCTCTCTGCAGCTGGGAGTTGTGACACTTATTTTGACAATTAACACCTTTTTTTCTTCAGTCTACCGTGACCACGCACGCTATAAAGCACGCGAAACGTCGGAAAAATTTAAAATAATGTAAATATATTTAAATTTTGCAAAAATACATAACTTAAATCCGTTAATAAAGTGTTTTTCATTAAATGATAACACTATTTTTATATCAATACTTTCTCACTAAAATTATTCTATATCGATGTGCCTTGACGCTTTTAGTTGCAATAATAATAGACGTAAGCGTCATTTGTAAATTTATAGGAATATAATTTTATAAAACACTATAAAATTGCAATGTAATTAAATAAAATATGGCTGTTTCAAGCGATGTTAAGCTATATTATCAAGTGTATTTCACCAGCGATTAATAGAAGTCATGACTAAATACTGGGTTGTAATTGGATTTTTCGTTGGCCTTTTCAATGGTTAAAATTTTTTTTTATTTTTTTTTAAATAAAACCGAGGGTTTGCCTGCGTTGTAAATGAAATGCCAAGAGGTTCAAAAACTTTGTTTTATAATTATTTACGACATCACATTAGAAACCCCAAAAATACAACGGGCCTTCCCCCCTTTTTTTTGGGGGTTTTTTTCCCCAAACCCCCCCCCCCTTCCCCCCCCCTTTTTTTTAAAACCCCCCCCCCCATTCGGGGGGGGGGGGGGGGGGGTTTTGTTTTGGGGGGGGGGGGGGGGGGGGGGTTTTTTTTTTTTTTTTTTAATACCTCGACAAACATTTCATTGCTTTGGTGTAGCGTTTATTACTAACCCAAACAGCCTTATTGAACATGTAATATATAATCTAGTACTAAAGCCAAAATTAGGTTAAAATTTGTTAATAAAAGTCTAAATGCGAATACAAAAAAAGATAAAACAGAAGTGAACTGGCTTGTGAGGTGTGGATTTTTTTTTACTTAGGCCGTGTTTTGACCACGTCCTAAGTAACTAGAACATTTATTTGATTTATTATAAGGTATTTTATTTTCCTCCGATCTGTTATGGCAATATATGAAAATATTTAGTTATTTGATAGAATCAAAATGAGATTACCTGATAGAATGAGCGGTTCGACACTATCGTAATGTCTCAAAGTCCAGACAAACAGTTTCGCGATGTCCAATGAATATATAAACTGACGTAATGGAGCCCCGCTTCCCCATACCGAGAATGTGTCATCGCCTGAAACAATCAGAAAATTGTCTATTAAACAATCTTTTAACATACTAGTATTGTCTGTGGACGATACTACAATAAGCCGTGCAGCAAGGCTCTGGAGATCAATATAAATTAACAATTTGATATCACAATATAGTTCAGATACTATCAGTCCCATGGTAAGTTTTTTTTTAAAATAGGGGGGCCAAGCTTGCGGGGGCCTAAGTAGCAACAGCCGCACGCCCATTAATGGTTGCGTTGCCGGCCCTTTAAGCTGTCTTTTTAAGAATTGGAGGTCATATTTAAGGCATTTTTTAACAAAATATATGTTTATAAAAATACTCCTAATTAAGCTATTTTATGTTTATGACATAATAATGCACCGCAATCGAAACACTGTATACTTTGACATATTATTTACTTCAGAGTTTAATGTTAAATTAAGAGATGTTTAAGCATTCTCAGTTTACGAATACAAGTGCCATGCTATTGCCTACTTATTAAATCAGTCGAAAATATCAACATTTTTAGAATCTTTTGGAGTTAATGATGTTTATTATAGCAATTATTTGCAATGAAATAAAATTGTTGTCCATTTATTGTAAAGTTAATGTATATTCTTATGTTGTACCACGACCGATCACGGTCCATGTAAAATTATTTTACATCTGTAAAATATAATTTGTAAGGTAGTATTTAAAGATTTGATTTGATTTAGTATAACGTATGTTATGATAACCTTTTTAAATAAATAAATAAAGTAAATACAAATATCTCACGCTTATATTATGTACCATTTTTCATAGCGTCGTCCATTCTTCGTATGAGGGCAGGTATGACGTGGCTAGATGTGAGCGAGAAATTATCGTTTGGACCAAAGATATTACACGGAATCACCGACGTGAACATACAGCCATGCTGCTCGTGGTAGCCTCTGGAATTTATATATTTCATAATTAATATTAACGGGTACATTATTCAAATGTTCGTAGATGGTCAAATCAAAACTATTGGGAATATCAAAAATCCTCAACAACACTTGGACGTGATTTAATTGTGAAGTAAATTGAAAAATCATTTTTCTCTGCCAGAAATAGAATTTGTTGTTTTGGAAAAAAAAATCACCATTATTATTATACCATTGTAGTGTGCATATGCATACAACGACTTAAGGAAAGAGAAACTTTTCAACAAAACAAAACACTGAAAAGTATGCTTAAACAAAAAGTAAGAACATTTATTTTGGAGATCTGTTAACAGTGTTACTGCATAATGGTTAAGAAATTTTTAGACAATTCTTATGTCAGTGGTAATATACTGAAAGTTAAGATAAATTTGTTTAATTTTACTTTTTTATTTTAATTTGTTAATAGGCGCGAAAAGTCTAGGTCATTGTGTCATAGATAAAGAATATGTAAATACCTGTTCAATACGTCAATCATCCTTTTCGCGTAGCTGTAACCATAATTTGAGGTATGTGGTGGGCCATTATGTACCTATAGATAATAAGAACATTTATTATATACTTTTCATAATATCCGTATAGAATAGATTTCACAATACACTGTCACCTCGGTAAGATAACGTTGATACATATTTATGAACAAATATAATAATAGGGGTTTACCTATGAAATTGCCGTATTGCAGTACAGACTTTTTCATACAAAAAACAGTTTTGATTGGCTATGAATTCTAAATTCAAATTAATTTTGGTTTTAAGAAATATGACATTCTATTAACAAAATCAGTCTTTTGTTTATTGATTAGCGTTGTACTTTTCATTACATTTCAACATTTTTCCTCATAATGGATACTTTGAAATTTCGTGTAATTATGGAATATGAGTTCCGTCGTGGCACCACGCGGCACAAGACACGTAAATCAACGACGTTTACGGAGAGAACTGTACAAACGAACGTACAACCCGTTATTGTTTTGCTCGGTTCCGTTCTGGGAATTTTGACTTGAAAAATGAACCTCTGGTGTCCGGAAACTTTGGTCAACAATGATGAATTAAAGGCGATTGTGGAAGCTGATGAATCTCAATCTACAGCTGAGCTGGCACAGCTTTTGATATTGCATCAAAGCAATATTGGTCCATTGTGACATTTGCCCCACAAATTAACGATCCCAGCGCAACTACCGTGAGACTTGCCTTGCGCTGCTTAACAGGCACAGAAATGAAGGACTTTCGAAGCGAATTGTTACGTGCGACGAAAAATGGATTCAGAAAGGTCACAGTTTGGAGGTCTAGTGCTGGTGTGATTCATCATAGCTTTATACAAAACGCAGCATTACTCAGATGTGTACATTGAAAACTGACCACAATGATGGCGAAACTCGGACGTCTGCAACCAGCTTTGGTCAATCGGTCGTCTCCACTACTACTTCACGACAACGCGCGACCCCATACTGCACAACAGACCGTCTCTAAGCTGCATGAGTTGGGTTTGGTAGCTCTCCCTCATCCGCCATACTCACCAGATCTTGCGCCTACCGACTATTACTTTTTCCAAAATTTGGACAACTTTTTAGCGGGAAAAAAATTCAATTCCCGAGATGTTACAAAACGCCGTTTGTTGTCTCCCGTCCAGCTGATTTTTTCAAGAAGGGCATCCATAAGCTGCCACAGCGTTGGCAAAGATGCATTGATTGCAGGGGTGATTACTTTGAATAAAAGAAATAAATAAGTTCGAAAAAAACTTTAACTGTTTTCAAACAAAACGGCAATTTCATAGGTAAAGACCTAATATATATATATATGTAAAATGAATAAATGTAAATACCATTTATTGGTTTCAAAAAATTACAATTAAATATTAATTTAATGTGCGTAACAGACAGTCTTTCAAGTTTCTGATATAATATATACAATATGTATTAGTATGGAAATTACTGTGGGACTGTGTTTAATGTACTTTATCTATGTTAAGGTCTATCCTTATAACTAAGATTAGAACATATTTAATAATATGAAATTGAAAGTCTTTATCCCCAGATTTGGAATCCTAGTTTCTGCAATTTTATTTTTAATACTGTAATCATATTTATCTACAATTGAAGATAATTAGTGGTATTGGTATTATGTCTGTTACAAACATTATTAAACTCAACACTTAAAATAAAATAGCAGAAATTTCTTCAAAATGTTACATAAAATATGGTAACAAGTGAATAGTAGATACTCACCATAGTCTCATCAATAGGATATGTGATTTTGTCAGGGAATATACATGTGGAAAGGCATGAAACCACTTTTTCTACTTTATACTTGAAGCTAGCATGAAGCACATTATCGTTGATACTCATGTTGTCTCTCTAAAATCATAAATTATAAACATACTTAATCATTCCACTTATAGCGTATAATTTATTGATGAACAACAATAACAGTGTTATTAGTCACTATCTATTTATAAATACATACTTTGTTTAGTATTTAAATATAAAAATTTATTTCAGACTTAATCATTTTTAGTGATATGTCTGAGTGAAGTCAATAAATCTTATTTTAAAACGATGAAGATTGAAAATAGGCTGCCAGAAATGTACATATCTCATAGGCAAATCTCAAAAACAGCTACTACTTTATAATGTAGCTTCTGTTGTTGTTCAAGCTGGGTTAGTAAACATTTACAAACACTTATGACTATGTTACTGATACATTTCTTTTTGTTATAGTTTTTTTAACTTACAAAAAATTGCAGATTATTAGCCATGTTGTGAAATAGACCTCCAACCATTGCAGCTAGATGGATCACATGAGTAGGTTTGTGATTCTCAAATAATGCCTCTGTTTGATCTTTTTTTCTATAAACATTAAATACTTTCATAAGATTCATTATCAATTACTAAATAAAGTTATTAAATCAATCATAAAATATATAAGTGCCATATCAATGAGTCATTTACCATCTAGCTAATAAGACCTTTGTAGCTTATTTTTTAATGAATACTCAACAATTTACAAACTTAAATTCAAAATTAATTTTGGACTGGTATAATTTTCCCTTTTTTCTCCAATTATTTAATAGATATGTTAAGTAGATATGCTTTAATTTTCAACATTGAATATAATTATCAGCAACAGAGGTAAGTAGATATGTTAAATACATTGTTAACTCACCTAAGGTCAACATTTTTTTGAACCACAAAAAAATCCAAGTTTCATTTAACACTTCTGGAGTTCCCAATTTTTTTTCATCTTCCACTACTGTTTTGATAGCTTGGCCGACCAAACCTGTCCCTCCTGTGACTAATATTACTTTTTCTTTTTTTGACCCCATAGTCTGTTAAATAAGAAAATCTAAATAAATAAATATATACAAATTAGCGCATATTGCTAGCTAGTATACCAATCAATTATTTATTATATTACAAGACTATACTACTAATACCTATCAGTTGAATTTTTAAATTGCTTGAAATGTGGAGGCCTACAAAAATAGTATTATCACGAATAGGAAGTGTTAGTTTTTATCGCGTTGGCAAAAGTAGGTAAAAGTATTTTTTTAATAAAATTCCAATTTTACCGTTTGTAATAGATATTATTTCTATCGCTATAGTGTATTTTATATTTTTCTTTTTAAAAGAAATATGAAAAACAAGTAACTAAATTATATAGGCGTAGAATTATATAAACTTAAACAATATTTTGAATGAATTTGATACATAGTGAGTGTTGCCTACAGTTAAATCAGCTCTCCACTAGATTTAACCATTTATCACCAGAAACCACTAACAAAAATTACTTTCATACTCGCTAAATTTGTTACTAATCGTTGAATGTGGTTTTAATAAAACGAGGTCATAAATAAGTCAAAAATTAAATATTTTAAAACAAATAATATAATAATATATATGTATAATAAAAATATTATAAAATTGCTTAAAAGGAAATTAACATAATGTTTGTTCAGTAATTAATTATTTTTATTAATGTGGTTTGAACAAAAAAAGAGACGCTGAAATAATTATAAAATTTCCGAAGCGTTTTATCTATGGATGGCTCCTGAAAGCTGTATCACAAAATTTACATTTTGCTACTCGGCCGTGGTACTTTAAATAACTTGTAGCCAAACTGTGTGGATATTGAAAAATAAAATCTCTCGTAATATATTGCGTATATTATGGTTTCAGTATCGTTGAGAAAGAATAAACTCGGATGATAGATAACATAGCATAAAATAACAAAACACATTTACAGAAAATCCCCGCGTACAAAGAAACATCATCTTTTTAGTGGATTAGTGCTGCCTGTAGAATAAACCCCAAAATTAAAATTTTTATATTAGTAATCCGAAGTATAGTAGATATTAATAAATGTGTAAACAAGTATTAAAATCACCACTTCTAAAATCTACTAAGTTGGCAATAATGATTATTGTTGTCAATGTTACTGTTTATCTAATCTATATATTATAATATTAGATAAACATATATAATAAATAGTTTTAGCCTTACAGAAATACAACAAAACATGGAATCCCATTTTCCATTGGAAACGAGACCGTTTTTACTAATTTGTGTCGTCGTAAAGTGGGTCGTCGTTGCAATATTTTTATGTCCTTTATATTTTTATGCAATGTTTTTTTTTGTTAATAGTTAAGTTCTCATGTAAATAATTTTTATTGTTATTGAGAAATAAAAAAAATTAAACGTAATGTTATTGATACAATTAGAAACTGTCGAATTTGACTGTCCATGTCGTTTTGTGGTGTCTGATTTCACATTATAACAATCCATAAGGTCATCCGTACAATGCACATACGACATACAATATTAAAAAGAAATATTCAGGGTTTCTAAGCTTTATAACTACGAATATTTTCAATCGTCGGAATCATTACTCAAACGTATCACCCACTACTAGCACTCTCTTTATCATTTATGATTCGACTGACAATATGCGATTGATAATTGAATAAATTTTAATAATACGCTATATATATGATATACCTATACATGAATCATCCCTCAGACCCGTATATCTACGTTAGGTGAATTATAAATATTTTAGAAGCGTTATTATCAATTAAGATTAAACATTTATGTTTTATGCCTAAATTTTATTCGGTCAGAACTATTCATCATTCATAGAGATTATTGTCAGACATCTTATTTTATTTTTTTTTTTGCAATGCCTTTAAAATTTTAATAATATTGTTAATTGTTTTAACTTATAACCTGAATAGTATTTCAAATTTGGCGGTGTTTTAGTTATAGATTGCCAGTAGTAAATAGAAAAACGAAATAATTTGTCTATGCCGTAGTACTAAATTTTGATTGGCCCATAAAATCATTTAGTGCTTCATTCTTGTACTGAAAACGCCAAATACGCTTTCAAATCAAAATGGAGGATTTGTCGGTCGAGGTGTACGGTGAAAATGGTGCTTATTATAAGGTTTGTAAATCGTGAAGTACGCCTTAGTTTAACTGAAAAAGCGTAAATTTAATTACTGTAATTCATATTTAGATTTCTTAAGATATGGTTTTTATGTTTAGTCATATACTTACAAAAATATTTTTCCGGGAAGATGATCGCGGTTGGAATGGACGCCATGTCCGCCTGACAGGGCGTGAATTTTATATGTAGTTTATTCGTGCCACCTATCATATTTTTAGCAGGAATTGTGAAATTATAATAGAGCTTTTATTGCTACATTATATGACAGGCATATTTTGCTTGGTTGACAAATTAAACAACTTGTTTCTAGAGCATTACTATCTGTATAGAATCATCAATGTTTTATATTTCTTTTTTATTTTAGGCCATTGTCACCGACGTGCTCGACAACGAAGTTCTCGTAGCCTTTGAAAATGAGTAAGCTATGTCTATCAATATTTTTTATGGTATTTTCTTCATCTTTGGTTATATTGCATTCGCCGCTATTTACATTGTTTTAACGTTACAGCTGGCAGCCAGAATCTAAGTTCCCATTTTCGCAAGTGTTCTTGCCACCAAAAGATACAAACAAACAGACAGAATTTGTGGAAAACCAAGAGGTGGAAGTTTTTGCGAGATCAAATGAGAAGGAAGCATGTGGGTGGTGGACTGCAAATATCAAGGTATGTATATTTGAACATTATGTGTATCTATAATTCAATTTTTTCTTATATGAAGTATACACTGCCCACTTCTTACATTTATATCTTTATTTAAAAGATGATAATAATATAAATTGTATTAACTTTACTTTATTTTGCGGCTATTCATGTTGCATTAAAATAATTATGATAACTGGCACATATATATTAATATTGTGTTTTTACATTTGTACAAAGCTAGTACAGATATTAGCACAAATATATTATTTTATTTTTTTATAATAAAAATTAAGAAGCTTACCCAAGAATCCTTACATTTTTCTTTATTTTTACTTGTTTCTCATATATTGGTAAATTTAAAAGAAATGTTAACATATATAATCTGTTAAATAGGCAAAATGTATGGTGTATGGTTTAACCATACATTTTGGAAATAGGCTGTTTTGTATCCAGCAAATTAATTAAAAATAGCTTTAGTTCCTAATTGACATTTTTGTTATTGATGCTTATGCTTTATTTTTTAACTTAAGTCTTTTGTTCTTGTCTGTATGTCTGTAAATATATGAAAATTTATCACAAAATTATAAAATCATTGAATCACAAAATTGGTTGTTATCATAAATATTTTTCATGTCCATAAATTATTTGTTATTGATAACAAAATGTATCCCAGTCCCTGCTTTTTAGATTCATTATTCTAAAGAAGAATGTGCATATAAAACACAAACAATCAATTCTAGGAAACTTAATTGTCTATGCATTAATAAAAAAAATAACTCCATACTCAATACTCAATGCTCAATGTTAAATCTAAAAGCATATTATTTTAAAGCCTCTTAAATTTATGTTTATATAAATTACGCATATAATTTGTATGAAGATAAATTAAATTACCCTTTATAGTTTCTAATCTGAATTAGTATTCCATTTAAACATTCATGGATAAGTTAAATTTTTAGTTTTGTAATGTTTTTTCTTTTAATATATTTTTTATATAAAGAATTTATTATATATATGGAGTTGGAAAAGACAATGGCCAAATAAACAATACTTTTTATATAGTCCATACATAACAATTTTATTTAGCTCTGGTCATAACAGTTTCAACTGATTGGTGCACTGGATACTTATTCAGGTGAAAAGATATCCAGTAAAGTTTTATAAATATTAGGTATAGGTATACCTAATATATATATCATTTGTATACCTAAAACAAAATGCAATGATGCATATGTTCAAAGTTATTAAGAATAACAAAAGCAGCAACCATACCTGACCTAGGCAGTTTCAGAGCCACCAGTGTTTTGTAATTTGATACGGTAAAATAAACACCAATACTTTTCATAAACTTTTGTTGTTTAAATAAATATGAGGCCATTTCTTCCTAATTGAGGATGGCTATACCACTATAGAGTTTACAATGTACTACTAATTTTACTGACATATTGATTGTAGAAAAAGGTGCACAATTTGAACTACTTCTGTTGATTTAAACTGGTGTTCTATATACAATACATAATTTATGTATATATATATTCTTATAAGAATATAATATAGTTAATCAAGTATTTATGTTATATTTAAAATAAATAAAAATAATAATAATTAAAATTGCCAATAAGTTCTACAATAACCTCTGTAGTTGGTAGGTAGATATTGCATCTACACAGTAGACATAACCACCATGCATATAATGTTTAGTGGGTATATTGTCTTATTTTGTGTAATAAGGTGACGAAGTTTCGATCATACATGCCGCATGCCGTAATATTCTGCGGCAACCTTGAGTGAGAACTAGGACACGCTGAAATCTTTAAATACGCATTTTTAACCGCCCACTGGATTAAGATGCTCGCGTGTTGAAGATGAAAAATGTTTTATCGCGTGCTAACCATGCTGACTTGAACTATGATATAAGACGGCGTAAAAATTATTTTTTTATATAAATTTTAATATTTTCTTTGTATATATATTAGGTCACTGTTACGATATTTTTGCCAGTGTAACATTTGTAACATTTTCGATTATAATTACACTAAAGTACCCTTATGCCTCTTTTAATCTTGACATAAAAGATTTTGAGATAGAGACATATGAGTTAGCCTAGTTGCTCTAGAGCAGTTTGATTCTTATAAGGTTAACTTCTCCCTAAACTAATGTCAGGGTTTCTTATAATAGTTGAAATTGATACTCTCTGTTATATACGTCTTTTCCAAATTAGCATAAGGTGTTATGTGCTGTTAATTCATATGCTATTTAATATTCAGATTTCATGTTCAGGTGTTTTAAAAAAAAATCCATTCTAAATAAGAAAAGCGAAATCTTTTCTTTTCTACTTTTAATTAATCAAGATTTTGTTTAATTCCAAGAGGATTCCATTGATCTTGTATAAATAAGTCAAAGAGGTTTCTGCTTCATTCCACATTTATTAGTGAAAGTGAATGTAACATAATCCTGATTCTGTCTTTCACATCAATAGTGTAGAGTTTTAAATTAAGAGCCACTTAAAAAAAAATAATATGACTCATCTGACTTATGCACGCGATGTACAGCTTTCTAGTTTTAGTATTTATGCAGTACCCCAATACTTTCCCTTATATACGAAAGTTTACAACTGTTCTTTTTTTTTACACTACTACAAAGTTTAATATATATTTAATTTTGATTTCAATGCTATTTCTGCATGATTTATAAGTTTCTTAGACTGTTGATAAATGTGATGTAAATGTCTATATTTGTTTATGCTGAAAGCCTAAATTCAGTTGCAACCTAGTTACATTGTCATCCATATATCCAGAACGCACTGTAAGCGTTAATGTAATTGCTACAGAGAATGCTTAGTTTTTGTCTCACATATAATATTCAGCCATGATATTACTACGAAGAATGTAATTTTATCTCATAAGAGTTTTAGCTGTAAGAATATAATTATATTAACGGCAGTCTAACATCGACCACCGTATAAGATACTTGTATTTTCACTTAATTAATAAAGTTATAATTTTTAAAAAACCTTTTCAATACCGTCGCGATTTGACTACCTACCCAGCTTCAACAATTGAATATATTCAAATATTTTATTGTAAAATATTGATTAGTTATTTTAAAATATTTTATTTACAGTTGATGAAGGGTGAATTCCTGGTCATAGAATACCTAGAGTGGGACAACTGCTATACAGAGATTGTGCCAAACGATCGACTTCGGGTGAAACAGCCCAAGATACCCATTGATAAGAACACCTTTCACAAGTTCGAGATACCTGTGCCTGATGATCTTAAGGACTAGTGTGTATTTGTAACTTCTTAACCTGTTGACCTAAAATTTTACAGAGTATAAGATAGATTGTTTAAATAACATTTATGCTTCAATTAATTCTAGCCAGTAATTAAATCTGTTCCTTTAAATTATTTAATTATTTTTGTGTTTATAATATTAGGATGAAAATAACGCTTTTAAAATCAGTTTTTAATCTCTAGCCTACATGATATGCACAGCGCGAAAGTGGAGAACGCACACAAGGAGTTTCAGAAGGCGATTGGTGCGGCACTTGTCTGGTACGTGCCCGAGCGTGCTGTGCTCGCTGTAATATCTCGTTGTGACACCTCGCAGAAGCGGGCGCAAATGCTGCACGAGATGCACTTCAGGTAACATATTCAGAGTCAAATAAAGGTGTTGATACAACGCCATGATTTAGGAATTCAATATTAAAATAAAATATTGTTTTATCTTTCATTCTGACTATGCGGAATATAATTAAATTAACACCATTGCAAAACACAAAGGTTTTCTTTTTTTAATAGTTAATATTGTGATTATATTCAGAATTAATTATTTATAAGAAATAATTTGCACTGGTTATTAATTTGTTCTATATCTTATATAGCACTACAGAGAATGTTATTTGCTCAGTTAACATTTGACATTCTGTTTGTTAAAGCAGCTGACTCACTGCTAATGCAAACTTAGTGCTTACAATAATTGGAAAATACAGGGCCGAGAGTACAGAGATATTGCTCAAATTGGTAGTATGTATTTCCAACAGCTTTATATGAATATGAATATAATGCTATATTATATGAAAGTTTTTGTGATTTATGATAATAAAAATTAATTATTAGGTTTTGAGTCAAGAAATTTTTTATATTGGAGATAAAAATATGTGCGTATCAAATTATGTTTTTAATGTTTATATTATCTTTTCAGAAATCTAACACAAAAGTTATTACTGTTGAAAAAGACTGAAGAAGCAGCCAGGCAGCTGGAGTCAACTAAAATCCACAATCAAGGCGGGTTAGTATTTTGAAAAAATAATTAATTACTTTATTCAGAGACTTGAAAAACATACAAATATATTGAAGACATGCATTTTGTAGTGTCAAAGCGAAATCTATTAAATGTATAGAGGTTATTAAATAATGAGTTAAGAGATAAACCATCTCTCTTCACCCCAAGAGGTCTCCACAACCCCATCTATCTTCTCACTCTTACTTCCCCACTCTTTCCATGGCGCTTCATTTTGCCATCCATTACGTATCCTCTTTACAGTTCCCAATCCATTTCCACTTTGTTTACAATTTCCTTACCGATGGGAGATTTCACCATTCATAAATTTGTTTCGTATTGTCTTCGGCCAAAAGCTAGGATCACCTCAGACTTTTGACGAAACTTGCAGTTTGTTGTCACCTTTTCGTATTGTTTCGCAGCCAAAGACAATACGGATTTCACGATGGAATCAAAGAGGGAGATTTTTATCCGCCTTGTGACACATTCGAGTCCCAAACAGGTTTGAGCTGGGCAACGCAGCCTTCGCCTTCTTGATCCTGCTCGCTACATCCTCATCTCTCCTCCTTACGTGTGACAGTACTTCCGAGGTACGTGAATTTTTCTACTGATCCAACATTACCATCAAGTGTTAAAGATTCCGAGGTGTTGTCTTGATACGCATATCGACTGTTTTGCGTCGGTTGATTCGCAACCCATTATCCTAGCTTCCTCTTCAGGTGCACGAGTTTCGCTTGTAATAGGGCTAGAGTGGCAAATCAGCACGATTCGTCCGCTAGTTAGGTCCTCTAACACCTAACCCACTATGCCTCTCGGAATGGCAACACGTTCCTCATACATCGTCAAATAATAACAAATGGGCGGTACAGGAGACATCCCTGCTTGACCCACTAATTCGTATTGGGCCGCTCTGTCCCTTACGATCCTACATGTACTACCCTCATACAGCGATCGTATTATTTGAATGATGCAGGCTGGTATACCTCTGCGTTGTAGACTTGACCCAGCGGTCCACTTCACGGTATCGAAGGCTTTTTCGAAGTCTACAAAACTAATAGCTCCACTGCCATTCACACATTTTCAATAAGGACCCGTAAGGTGTTGGTGTGGTCGGTGCAAGCTCCAGGGCGACCCCTTCATTCTAGAGTCACTGCTACTTTCGCCGATGCGGTTTAGTAGGATCTTAGCTAAACTTTGGCTCAGCAACACTGATCCCGCCAGTTGTCACAACCATGGGTCCCCCTTTTTTGGAACTTTCACCAGGATCCTTGTTTCCACTCCGGTACTTGTCCGGCTTCCCAAATACGGGTCAACAGGGGAGCAGAATATGCAGTGTGACTCAGCCCTCACATATCTACGTGGATTTATCGATACCTGTCTTCCCTCTTCAAACTTCACCCTCAACCACTTCCTCAGTAAGGGTGGCCTGTTGGTATATCCAGAAAATCTGCGCCATCGTCCGGTGTTTCTTGTAGGTTTGGGCTCTGGGCTTGCTCTAGGAGCTTCGAAAAGTCTCCTCCTCCAACACTCTCGCTCTGTCCATAGACTCCATCACTGGCTCTGAGTGGCTTCCTCGCAGGTGTGTGCGTCTTCCACTGAGGCGCCGCTAACATCTATAGCGCACGCATGTCCTTTGGCGAGCGGCCACTTGGCACAGTCCGCCAACTCGTCTCGGCTCTGCGGCGGTCTCGACGTGCGGTCCTCTTTATTAGTGAGCGGAGATTGGCGTATCGGTCTCTTAAAAAGGATGCCTCCGTTCCACACAGATAGCAAGTGGCATTTGATTTTCTGCCGATCCTCAATTCCTGCCAAAGTTCCTCGACATCCAGTTCTCTCTTTGAGGCTTGTAGTATCCAAGCACCTCTTCACCTCTTTTGTGTATACGTCTCTTATGCGCGTCCAGAATCCATCCATTTCTCGTCCTCAACTTCTTCTAGAAGTTCGTATTGATTCCTAAGGGAAATGCGAAATTTCTCACACCATTCCGGGTCTCGGAGTTTTCGTACTTCGAAGCTTCTAACGTCTGCTCAGGTACGGCTTGGGGTCCAACTTGAACACTTCTGCTACTACAAGGTGGTGGTCACTTCCACTACCCATCTTCCTCACATCCACAACACGACCTCCAGGAGGCTATCCAACATGGTCTATTTGGTTCGTGTACACCATCGGTGAATCCACTGACCTTATGACACTCCTTATGTTTAAAAAGAGTCCCCCACACCAAGTTCTTAATGACAGACTCCCGAAAAGTTCTCCGTTTCTTTATGTTTCCGATAGCACCTTCGGAGCCCATAAAATCTCACGTCGGTTTATCGCTTCCCAGTTTTGCGTTGAAGTCCCCATCAAGATGACAATGTCCTGCTTGCGGATATTTTGGAGGGTGTGCTCAAGCTCTCGTAGAACTCCGTCTTAGCATCGTCTTTGGCAGAGTTAGTTGGAGCATAGCATTGGACAATGATAATTTTGCGAGCTCGGGAGTCAATCGTCCGTATTATACTTCCAAATGGGCTTCCATTCAACAGGCTTCTCTTGGCACTGCGGCTTAAAAGTAACCACTCCAATTCACACTTCATCCTCGTCTTCTTTGCCACTATATAATAGTGTGGTGCCGTGATCTCTGACTCTTCACCAAACCCATTCCACCTTCTCACTTAGTCCAAGTATGTGGATGCCGTAGTCGTTCATGACTTTTGCTACTTGGGGTAGCCTTTCAGGTCGAGCCATGTCCTACATTCCACATCCAATTCGTGTCCGTTTTCGAAAGCCAAAAGTCGTCTTAAAGCGGTCGTTTTCATTATTCGGAGAATTCGCAATCAATTATGTTTAAAGGTGACAGGTATTAGCCCACTGCACCTCACACGATATGGGCTCCATCAGTGCGTCCGTGCCCAGAGCCAGTCTATTTAGGGGGAACCCCAAGGCTTCTGGCAGCCTGAGTGGTTTCATGCGGAGTGTCCTTCTCCGGCCTGTTGGTCCGCGGGAACTATTTTATTTCGTTCCTACCCTCTACAAAGTAGACGGGTTGCCCCTACCCCACCTGGACGTCTCCTAGGAAGCTCCCAGTTAGAGATAGAGATAGAACCATATTTATGTTTAATTATATTTTAGCCTAGGACTATACATAATTATATATATATTTAAGACTACTACTACTATATATTGATATGCACAGAACTCTGCCTGCCATTTTTCTGCTAGTTAATAGTAAATGGCTCCATAGTACAAGCTGATATTCATTATTACTGGTACGTTCCAGTTACACGGACGAGTTTAGCGTCCGCGAAGATCTAATGGGGCTGGCGATTGGAACGCATGGCGCTAACATCCAGCAGGCTCGGAAAGTTCCAGGAATTACCAATATCGAGCTTGAAGAGCCCTCTTGCACCTTCAAGCTTTGTGGAGAGGTGAGGTCTTCTTTGAGGACACTTCCAGAACAAGGGCAAATTAGTTAATTATTTATGTTAATTAAGAGTTTAAAACTTTATTTAAAAGGTTGGCTATTGCTTTAAAGTAGATGGAGTATTGCTATTGGTTCCTTTTAAAATCATATGATGCAACAATATAGGTAAAGCAATTGCTGCATGCAAGGAAAAAATACAAGGGAAAATACTTTTAAAAAAAACACACCCCCATGGATTGTGTCTTTTTTAAATGTAATTTCAATTAGTTCAGAGTTTGACCTCGACATACAGTTTTACAAGCCTAGTAGCTCTGTGTTAGTAAGGATCACTTGTGTTTATTTTTTAACCATAAATTGATAATAACAAAACCAGTTGGGGTAAAATTTGAGACTTAAATGTGAGTATTAGGTATTATTATTTACACACATGTCTATTATTTGTATAATTTTTTTGTTACCGTCAAAGGTAAAATTCGTCTATGTATATATCTAGTATTTCCTTGGCAGACTGCTGAAGCTGTTCGTACTGCTCGCGCGCTACTTGAGTACGCCGAGGAGATGGTGAAAGTGCCAAGGCAGCTAGTGGGAAAGGTGATTGGCAAAAATGGCAAGGTTATACAGGAGATAGTGGACAAAACTGGTGTTGTGAGGGTAAGCATTTTATCAAGATCAGTGCTATTGTCAACAGGAAAAAATATTATTTTAATTATTTATTTTTATAAAAACACCAATCAAATAAAAAGTAAACCAAAGTATTTTCAGGACGAGTACATGTATTGTCGCAAATTGAAACCAATATCTTAATTTACAGGTGAAAGTGGAAGGCGACAATGAGCCGCAGCCGGTAGGGCCCCGTGAGGAAGGTATGGTGCCGTTTGTGTTCGTGGGAACAAGGGAGAACATCTCTGACGCCAAGGTTCTAGTGGAATACCATGTGGCACATCTCAAGGTACCTAGATATGGTTTTAAATCCTCATCATAATAACTAATATTTAGTAAATTTAGCTGTGGCACAGTAAAGAGATCGGGGAGGGGTTTTGTTGGGGGGGGGGGGAGACCTCGTAATGCAGACACTTCATCAATGCAGATAAGTTCTGGGCGCTCCGCCAAAAGAGAACTGCAGACAGTGAGAAAACTGTGTTTACAGAATAAATTGTGTGGCCGTGCACACACACTATTTGGCCCATAGGTCATTGTTGTTAATTTTCTATTTTGAAAAAATAATTAATTACTTTATTCAGATTTGAAAAACATACAAATATATTAAAGACATGCATTTCGTATTGTCAAAGCTTATTCTATTAAATGTATAGAGGTTATTAAATAATGAGTTAAGAGATAGAAACATATTTATGTTTAATTATATTTTAGCCTAGGACTAGGACAAACCAATAGGTACCATTGTTGGATGAACTACATAAATTTTAATATCACACAATATAATATTTAGGTTGACTTGCTAATTGTGCAATCTAATAAAAGTTTTGTTATAGGAAGTAGAGCAGCTCCGTGCAGAAAAGCAGGAGATAGACCAGCAGCTTCGTGTGTTGATGGGCGGCAGCTCCGTGTCGTACCCGCCTCCGCGTGGAGCGCCCGCCCAACGAGCACGACGCATGAGGCCTCCGCCCACTACTCAGAGATATCCACCTGGTATGTATGAGCACCCAGTTGGTGCCATGGTCACTATTGCGGACTAATGAATATATTTATAATAATTATATGTTTAACAATTGTGTGAGTACCCATTATACAACCTATAAATCACTTGCCCTGGGGCTACTGACCAAGTGTTAAATTTGCCTATATTATTAAGTAGAAAATCCAAGTTTTTCAACTAAAATAATTCACATAATTTATTTGTACAAAATAGGCGAAAACACAATGTTTTTTCTGTATCATTTATTATTTTTATCAATCAGAATAAATTTTCTTCGTCGCGAATTCAGAACTTTCAGACTTAAACGTCTCAGGCGGCGCGTACTTGTGCATATTTAAATGAGTTCTAGTTTGAATACATTACTTTGCAGGCGGCCGACGCACGACACCTGAACTGGGAGATGATAGACCTGAACGCGGCGAAGGCTCTTACCGCGGGCGGACGAGGCCGCCGCGAATCAACAGGTATGTTATTTTTACATTTATGATGAGACGCAATTTAGATGCACTATCAAATCACTCAGATTAAATTATAATTTAGATTAATACATGAAATGTGTCCCTTTATAGCTTAATCGGTAACGCAATTATATACTTCTATCAATTCTTTAGGCTAATTTTATGTAAGACTAATGGTCTACAAAGAAAATGTTAACACGCCTAGAAAATTTGTGTTCGATACATAAATATAACTGTTAATCAGGTCGAGTGAGCGTCGTGGTGAAGAGAGGCGCGTCCCACTAGAGAACGGACGTGCCCATCCTAGACCGCCACGAGATGCTAGGGATACTCCGCGAGACCAGAGGGAAAATGTTAGTCCAATACTTTAAAATAATGTAACAGAAAGCGAAACATTGAATTTCAGTGAAACAAAGAAAATTCTAAAAATATTGGGAAATATAACATTTTTATCTATGCTTCACCTTTTCTTATAAAGTAGGGCGCTTTTTTCTTGAGTCCTCAAGTCGTATAGTCTATAATAATTTTTAATTATAGCAGTGAGTATTTTTGTACTGTTTCTGACTTCGACTAAAATAAAGTTCTGAACAGCTCAAAAAGTTACAAGTTTTAATATTTGACTTGTGTAATACAGAGCGGCAGACGACGAGAGGGCCGTGAGGGTCGCGAAATGAGGGAACCGGTTCGTCGGCAGACTGATGACGATAGCTCTCCACTCGACAGCCAGGACGTTTCCAGCGCCGATCGGGGTACGTACGCACTGCGTCTATACTGAACACGTACGTTGCTTGCGTGTTCAGTGTTTCTCAAATAGTGTCGTTCGCATTTTTTAATATTCTCAAATAAAATGAGTAACTACATCTGAAAATATTACATTATTATAAAGATAAGTAGATTTTTATCTTAGTTTATTTTGTAAAAGTAAATAGTGGTATATTTCTTTCCTTTTTATAGATATATAAAAAAGATATATATAATATTAGACATACAACTAGATACAGAATATTGCATGTTTTATACTTAAAGTATCTTAGATATGGGATTTTTTTGGCATGGTTTGCATGATTACTTTATATTTTTTTAAATTAAAACAGCAAATACATATATAATGTTGTGGGTATATGGGATTAATAGCGTATCTTTGACAATAATGTATGTTTTATTTTGACTTATATTGAATTATTATAGAATTTGGTTAATCGTATATAAGGGCATGTGTGGTAGTGAGTAAGCCGTAGTGTAGAGTGGTGACGTGTGGTGTGCAGAGTCCGTGTCTTCGGAGGGGACGCAGAACACCGAAGAGCAGCCCGCGACTTCCAGGAGGAGGCGACGTAGGCAAGGAGGTATACGCACGCACACATTTACACATCTGCACGCACTGTTTTCATAGTAACGTAGCGAGTAGTAGTGTTGATTTGTATTGATACGCACTACAAGCTTGTTAATAACTTATGTTTAACATGCAAACTGGTATGTGGTATCTGTTATATAACAATCTGGACATATTACACTCTTATAAAAGCTTATTAGAGGGAGTTGGTATGAGATATTATAATACAAAAATGTTAAACTGTAAAGGGCCATTCAGTCCTAGAAAAATATTAAATATACATACCGCTACTAATTTGTGTTAATATGTAGATTTTTAATAGTGTGTTTATTTAAAACTTAACTTTCAATGTAAAATTTTCAGATTGTAACTTGAATAAATGTAATAAATCGCAACACGCTTTCCAAAGCACACACTGATGTATGTGTGTCTAATTCCAGGTGGCGGGTGGAAGAACGGCGTGAGCGGCGGCGGCGGCGAAGGCCGAGCTGGCGCGGGCAAGGGCAAGCGCGAGGCCAAGGGCAAAGGCGAGCCGCTCGTTAACGGCACGGCGTAGGGCCCTCGCTCGCCGTCGGCCGCGATATGGGACGAGGCCCCACCGCTCGCTTCGGCCGGCCGCGGCCCCGACTCGTCAACTTACGTTTCGATTCTGACACCCACTGCGGCGAAGCGGATCACTCGTCATAGGTCATTTCATTATAAGTTTCCTCGCTCGGCCGACCCCTGCGCCCGCCGTGCGGCGACGCTATCGACGGTTTAGGTTTTGCGTGTGTTATAGCGTTTCTTCGACTCTGACTAACTAGATATAGGCCTCTCAATCTCGTCCCGGTATCGCGTCCGAGACGCTGTCACGTCGTGTGGTACGATTTTATTTTTATTTGTATGATATCATTGAGTTGATATGTTATTGAAGCGAGTGTCGCATGCCACTCTTGTTTGTGACGCCCTGTCCAGTACGTACGTACTATTTACCGGTGTACGCGGACGGACTCAGCCGAAGGCGGCTCTACTGACTGGACTCACTAGGCTGGGCGCAGCGCGTCGCCACGCCACTAGACTCACTCGTATTATGCTTTCGTAAGAGATTCGTGATTTGTATTCGTGATTACTCGATTATATGAAAAATTAAACAATGTGTACGTCGCTCCCCCGGACGATACTGAGCTGAGCGCGCCGAGCCGAAGCAGGCTACGCGCGACTCGACTCCTATAAATATAACATTTCTGTACATATTTTCAACTTTCGTTTCATTTACCATTCACGTAGTGAGGTGCCCTGAAAATAACTTGAGTTTGATTTGAAGAAATTACAAGAATGTTGTCACTGGTCAGTTTATTTGTACAAAGTTACATAATTTACTACTACTGTAATACTGTTGGATACATCTTGGACATATCATAATTTCCTATTGATATTTACAATATTTCAGTTAGTCATTGGCCATGGCTTTCTACAGTGGGACGAAACTGGATAAATGTAATATTTAGGGAAGGCAATACATTTAAAATATTTTCCAAATTTTGATACTAATGATTTACTTAGTTTTACGTAATCAATTCTAAGCTTAATCTAGTAAGAAATATTTCTATACAAAAATATTGAAACTGTTCTCTGACATGTCTGTATGCCCTGTTTAATTCTATTATCTTTCTAGACAAATATTTGAAACAAAACCTCTGTTCCGGAACATAAAATTAATACCACGCGTTAATTTCTATTGCTAAGAGTTGCTCTCCTTAAAATGTTAACAGCGCAACCTATGACCTAGGAAAGCTTTACAATTTTATAAATTCGCTTAAATTTCAATTCTATGAGGCCAATTTATTAGTAATATTCCGCGGAAAACTGTTTCAATTCTTACTTCGTCTAGCCATAGAGGCAACATCCAGATCACTGTGTGCGAGTGTTTTTTCACAGAATATTGCTAAATTTGTGTTCTATTAGCTCGCTTAAAATTTTCGGTAAATCGTTAATATCACCTAGGTGCTAGACCATAGCAGTGAGTTCTTTATTATGGGACACTGTTTTTTCATGTAAAATTAAAGACCAGAGCGATTAATGTCAATGTAGGACTCGACTAAAGCTAAACAAAGAGCTAAAACTTATTCAAGGCAAATGCAGCAGATATAGTACATAGTTAAATGTTGCGCCTGTATTGTAGAATTGTTCATCTGATAAAATAATTGACCATCTTTTGGTCGTCGATGTTTATACAGCTAGTATCCATGCATAGGTTGAGAAAGTTCAACTTTATCAAAACAACTCAATGACGCAGTCGTTATTAAATAACTTGTGTCATTTAATTGATATTCGTTCGTAACGAATATACGATATAATGAAACAAAATATAATATGATTAAGGTTTTTTATAATATAAATTTGTGGAGATATCAACAACCATGAAAGAGTTTCTGCATGTGTTCAGCATAGTCCATGCATCTGTAAAATTGCATAGGTCTATGACGTCTTGTAAGTATAACATATTTGTATAAAGACAAAATTAAGTGACAGATTTGATTGATATTCATAATTCATTTGATAACTTAAAATGTCTTAAGGTTAATGTAACAATTGTATTTTTAAGCGATATCTTAAAGAATGAAGCTACTTTACTAGAACCGAATTCCTTTTTATATTAACTTGTGTATCAATATAATGCTATTTGCTTTGCAAATATGATATGAGGGGCGAGGACACTTCCATAATTTAGAAGAAATACACTGTTAGAGACGCTCTATATAAAGTTTTATACAAATTATGAATAATAGCATATTTATATATAAACGCACTCCCGTATGAAAAAATAGAGTGGGAGATGTAAGTTTGTGACGACATGATCTGATCAATTCTACGATTGGACCACTACATAATATACTATACATACACTATTTCAAGAGGTCGTGAACGATTTGTATTAAGAGTTTTTATGTTGAATCATACATAAATATTCAAAACGTTCACAAGTTTCTATTATACTATTTACAGAGATCATCAGTCGTGAACGCATTAGTATGCATTATTGCCGGGAATAAAACTTCACAGAAAGCAACAGCTAAACATTGATATGTAAAATCACACGTTTGATTTCAATAAACATTTAGTACTTCTTTGATATATTAAATCTATGAAAAATAGGCCTCGTCACCGATACTGTAAACCTCTTAACCCACTTTGATGCGCAAATTATACGACTACATTAAAAACATTTTAAGTGGGTTATTTATATTTTCAATATTAATATTTGAGTGTGCTATCAAAAGTTTCATCTCATAATTCTACAGTTCAATTTTCATATTTTTGAATAGCAGTCGAGGATGGTACCATTGAGGCAAATTCGCAAAGTTGGAATTATTTTTCTATAGTGATTGGTATTCCACACTACGGCAGATGTTAAACAAAAGTGCCCAAGTGTTGCGGTCTGTCCCCGGCAATAATGAGGTGGCGGCATTATATGAGTCGACCATCATCACGACAGTCATCGGACTCGCTGTCAGAAGAGTGTCGTGACACGTCGCAGCAAGATTCGTCACTCCAGTGCTGAAATTCTTCTTTATGGTGCTCGAGGGCCATCAAAGATGGGAATAGACTGTCGCATGAACTGCATCTGCAATTAGTGTTACAGATATTAATCATATTTAACTTATCTTCATTTCAATTCCATAGACAACATCTAGTAATCTGTCTCTGTAGTCTACCGCCTTACAGCTTAACCCCTCCAGTTGATTGTTATCAGTTAGTTGATCACAAACGCGGTCTTTAAATAACCAGCGGCAAGCAGCCGCCAGGCATTTCGATCTTCAAAAACTGACCAGTGAAGTTTCCTTTCGTTGCCGTGGATAAGAGTGAGATTTTGTTGTAAAATATCTACTTTATGTATACCAAATAATTAAGGGAATGATTATAATAATAAGTTGTATAAAATACGTCGGTTTATGTAACAGCTTCAGAAGCGGGACAACGATAACAAGGTAAAGTAACGTGATTTTTTTTCTTCTGTTTTACTACCTTCTTTTGTATTATTTGACTATAACATACAAACATCTTCGAATCAGATTAAAATACACGATTTTCAATATTGATATGACGTACTAGTTATACTAAAAATGAAATAAGTATATATGTATATATTTTCTTGTTATCGTCCATTTGCCCACAAGTGTAATATGTAATTATTCGTTGCACATGTAATAATGCGTTGATGTTAGCGCTTGATCGGGGCACTCCCTGATAGTGTTAACGGAATGCTAGTTGAATGGTTTGGATTCTTGACAGTATTTGGCCGGGGCTACTCTCTGGTAATAATGTTGAGTGACTAAACTGTTTAAAAATGTATATATGTATATTGCATCTTTATATAGAAAAGATATATAAATAGCACGCCCTTATATGATATATACACAGGCGAATTGTTAACGCTTGGTCGGGGCACTCCCTGATAGTGTTAGCAAAGTGCCAGTTGAATGGTTTGGATTCTTGACAGTATTTGGCCAGGGCTACTCTCTGGTAATAATGTTGAGTGACTAAACTGTTTAAAAAAAATATATATATTGCATCTTTATATAGAAGAGATATATAAGTAGCACACCTTTACATGATATGTACACAGGTGAATTGTTAACGCTTGGTCGGGGCTCTCACTCCCTGATAGTGTTAGCAAAATGCCAATTGGATGGTTTGGAATCTTGACAGTATTTGGCCGGGGCTACTCTCTGGTAATAGTGTTGAGTGACTAAACTATTTGAAAAAAATAATAATAAATATTATGATGTTCTCTGTTGTATCTGCATAATATATGCATAGTTATTTAAACTGCTTAGAAATGATATATGCTTGTAAATGATACGCCTCGTGACACACATATTAAGATTTTTATTCAAAAGAAATACATGACTGTAAAGTCGCACAGCGACGATTGTGAGCGGGCGACATATTATATATATATGGAAAAGAGATAAAGTAGCATACCTAGAATTATTTTATTCTCATACTGCGTTCATATAGAGACATCTTACAATAAAGGAACTTGATGCGGGCTTTAATTAATTATTTCAGATTAGTGATGGCTTGTGGTCATTGGTTGCGGTTGCCTTCACGCAGCGGTGAGAGAAGTGAACAGGGTAGTCGGCGTTGTAGAAAGCGTCGCACCGAAAAGAGATCAGATGGCTGCAATATGAACCGGGGTGAGCGACGCAGTATTGAGCATCATAAACAACAAGCTGATGACCATTGTAGTCGGCTAAGAAACCGCGATGACAGCAGAATAATGATCGAGACTCTAAAAGTCGGAAACACTGCAACACCTCGGATAAGTGGCGAGTGACAACAATAGTAGTTTAATAAATGCTTTTATTGATGCAATTAGGCGCATGAATTCTGGTTCTAACGAAAAGTTTAGATCCTTGCATAATATTTGATTTTGATCCAATGGCAAAAGAACAGACTTTTAATTCATGGTCTATATTGCCCTAAAATTATGGTAATTAAATGAAATGAAATGAATTAATTCATATAATTAAAGAAAGTGTGACTTAATGAATCTTACAAATTTTATTATTACACTAAATTTAACTTATTAAATCATGGTATCATGTCAAGAACCCGGTAAAGTGTTCATTTATGGAATTGAAGATAGAAGGATACTGATATATCAGTACCATAACGGATAAACGCAAATAACATGTCTAGGCCCGTGAATATGCCAAATAGATCCGAACCAGGTCGTTTTACTTAATTGTTGTAATAAAATGTAACGTGCTGAAAAGTAGGACGAAAAAAAAAAACAGTACTCTGTAATGCAGAAATGATTTTGTTGAAGAAAAATGCACTCTGGAAATGGAATTTGGAAAAAAGCTACTGCGTTTCAGAGATTCAAAATTGTTTGGCCAGTAGACCAATGCTTGCACTGCCCGATAATAACCTGAAATCAGATCGCATACAGATGGGATTAGGTTTTACATTGCTAGTGTTTGTCGGCGTCACGCCGGGAATGTTGGCTCCAGGTTTTGTTACAAACACACGCGTAATATTTTGGTTATATTTGCAGACACTTTCTGGTACAGAATGCATGAGCGTAAGTTGTGATTCATTTAATACAGAACAATCGCTATCAACAGTAACGTTTAACAACTGCAACTTCCTTTACATGTAATTTTACAATTGATTAAACTGAACAATTAATTATCATATCATTAACAATATTACATATCGTTAATACAGTAGCAAAAATATAATCCGCATATATTTATTGCGCCCATATATTTTTCTACAGAAAGACAGAAAAATTATTTATGTAGAATTATAGGATATTATAATATACTAGTCGGTGCCCGTGACTTCGTCTCCTTAGGACTTTAATTTACAATTCGGTCAAAGTAACACGTGGTTTGTTATGCTAACACCAAGAATTAGAAAAAGTAGAAATAATTGAGTTTCAGGGTATTTCGTTTACTACAAAAAAAAAAAAATACTTTAGCCTCAATAACACGTGGTAATCATGAATTGAATTAAAGCTTCGCACGGGTGCAATGCTGATACTAAATACACTACAGAAAAATAAACGCGTCCGATCGCTGCTAAATTCAAAGTGTGTGTAAAATCTGCAATATCTTCGAAAATATTTACTTAAATCATACGGTGTAAAGGGCAATATAGATCATATACTCGTAGATGTAAATTAACAATGTATTCAAGGTATTTAATTGGTTAAGGATTAATGCTGTATTGGTTAAAATCGCTTCGAAAAATAGCCATTATTTGTCGTAAAAAGTAAATGACAAAAAAAAGTTATTGTGGGTTATCCATAAGAGATAGACATATACCATCAAGGGCGTTTCTGTAGACCTTTTCAATACTTAGTACATTATTTTGATAAAACTCGTAGGGTTCAGCCTGCGTTTGCAATGTAAGCGAAAAAATGTAATTATTTACGACATCACATTAGAAACCTCAAAATACAACAGTACTTCTCTACTATTTAGTGGATGTTATATATAATATATAAACCTTCCTCTTGAATCACTAAATCCGTTGTTTCAAAGATTTAAGCGTACAAAGGGACAGAAAAAAGCGACTTTCAATGTAGTGATATGACACGTTTGTCGGTTTACCATAGCAGTGCCATCTATTGATTACTTATTCAATCCAATCGAAAAGTATCGACATCTGTTAGAATCTTTTGGAGACGGTCAATTAATTATAGACAAATAATCTGCAATAAAATTGCGACTATAATCAAAGATCTAAGCTATCTCTTAAGTTGGACTAGGCTGCTCACGGTGTGCCAATTTTATTTAAAATCGATTAAATAGTTTAGGAGTCTATCGCGGACAAACATTTATATATATATAGATTACAGTCGTCAAACTACTGAAGAAGAAAAGAATTTTACTCTAATTAATTGAGTTCGAAACGTTAGCTGTAATAGCATCGCTAAACAAGTTCAGGGTCACCTGTATTTCATAGAAAATTGGACATTCCCTATGCCCATTTCATACGTTTCATGTGAATATGTAGGATCTTTTAAGTAAGAAGTGGAACTCGTATATTTTAGTTAGATCTTATCTTATTGTGAATTTTGGTAGACCAACTCGCATCATTAATGGAGGTAGATGTAATAACAGTAAAAGTTTAAGAAATTTACCCAGGCCTTGGGCATAATACATCATGCAGTAGTTCAAAGTTGGAATCTCAAATAGAACTGTTTTAGCATCCTTGGGAGCGATGAGCTATGTCGTTTTGATGTACAGTTAGAAATTAATATATATATACATCAAAAAAAAACTCAGTAAATTACTATTTGGACTCCGAGTAACAAATCCTTGGCAAGGTATTTTAAGAGACATAATTTCAGACGTTTTAACGTCTGGACACGAACTGATACAAAATCGAGCAAGAAAACAAGAATGGTATAATAGAAGACGGAAAGAGGCAATAATATATAAATGTGATCTGATACGAATTGTGAGAACAGTTACATCCAGTAGTGGGCAGTCTACAAATTTGGAGCCTAAACTATCGAGTAATCAAAAGTTTACCAAATGACCGCTACGTGGTTGAAGATCACTTAATCACGAAAAGGAAGACGGTATGGAGCGATTAAAATGCGGCCTTGGTTAATTTGTTAACCTATCTCGGAAAGTGATAATGAGAATGATGGTAATGACTGTTCTGATGCCATTGGGAATCAAAATACTTAAAATTCTCTGTGTACATTATATTCCAAATCGATGAAGTGTTTAATCTGTTTTAATATTCCTTTAACGTGACGTGATAAGTCCACGTGTTGAGCCAAGAATGATTGACGCTTATATAGAAAATATAGCCTTGAGATAGCCTGCATACTGTGGGCATGCCGGGCACAATTATGTGCCGCCCAATGAGAAGCAGTGTGCAGTCTATATGCGAATAGTGAGTGAGTTATAACTTGTTGTGGGCATGCCGGGTACAATGATGTGCCGCCCAATGAGAAGCAACAAGTTGGCTGGGTGTTTGGTATAGGCGGAGGATGACCGATGCTTATGACAAATATTTGGTATGAATTGCATACTGTGGGCATGCCGGGCGCAATTATGTGCCGCCCAATGAGAAGCATTGCAGTTTATATGCGAATAGTGAGTAATGAGTGACTTATAACTTGTTGTGGGCATGCCGGGTACAATGATGTGCCGCCCAATGAGAAGCAACAAGTTGGCTGGGTGTTTGGTTGAGGCGGAGGATGACCGATGCTTATGACAAACATTTGGTATGAATTGCATACTGTGGGCATGCCGGGCACAATGATGTGCCGCCCAATGAGAAGCAGTGTGCAGTTTATATGCGAATAGTGAGTAGTGAGCGACTTATAACTTGTTGTGGGCATGCCGGGCACAATGATGTGCCGCCCAATGAGAAGCAACAAGTTTGCAGAGGATGACCGACGCCTATGAAAGGTATTTTATATGGAGCTCATGCTGTGAGCAAGCTGGGCACAATGATATGCCGCCCAATGAGAAGCAATGTGCAGTCTATATTTGGAGGGCCGGGCACAATGATGTGCCGCTCAAACAAAGGAAAGTATTTCTAATTAAAAAAAATAAGCAATGATAAATAAATTTTTAATGTAGTGATTTGATTGAAAATACTTCTATTGTGATTAGCTTTTACCCTAGTCTAAATAGTACTACTGTGTAAACTTGATTATATTGTAGCACATTACTCTTCTTTTTACCGCGTCGGTGAATGTGCAGTTATGTGTGACGTCAACGGCGCGGTAGGTGGAGTCTACGGCTTGGAAAGAAGATATTGCATCGTCGTCAGCAGAGTTGTTCTATGGTGAGACGTTGAGGCTGCCTGGTATGTTTTTTCAACATTCTCCCCTAAGCAGGCTGTTGATTACTCCGATTTCAAGACTTAAGAATAAGATGCGATCGCTTAAACCGACACCGGTAATTCGCCATGGCAGTTCACCAGTTTTCGTCAGCAAAGACTTGCAAACAGCGACGCATGTTTTTCTGCGGCAAGATGGTGTACGGAAGCCATTGCAAGCACCTTATGAGGGTCCTTGTAAGGTGATGGAACGGGGAGACAGAACGCTAAAAATTATATTTAAGAATAAAACTCTAAATGTTTCCATTGACAGAGTCAAGCCTGCATTCATTATGTCGTCGCCCGAACCAGTCTCTACTAATCCGACCGAGATGGAAGATCGTCGTACACGCAGTGGTTGGCGCGTTCGTTTCCCGGAGTATTTTCGACCTTAACGGCTCTCCGGGGGGGCCTGATGTAGCACATTACTCTTCTTTCTACCGCGTCGGTGAATGTGCAGTTATGTGTGACGTCAACGGCGCGGTAGGTGGAGTCTACGGCTGGTGGCAGCGCGAGCGACAGTCAGTGTGCGTCAACGAATCAACCGACCAAAACTGCGACCGCGCTTTCGATTTTGCTATTTAGTTAAATTAATTTAGAATATTGCTTTTCTTTAAAATTTTTGGTGATCGCCTAACGCGCACCTAAAATATGTAATAATAGATTGGGAAAATATTTGAAGAATGCATTCATTTGAAGTTTATTTACAATATAAACAATAAGTTGAGATTTTTTTTTCTGTTTTTTGAAAAATTTCTGTTTCAGCTAAGTTGCAGCCAACGAAGGCACTCGTTGGAAGTCGGTGGCCACTGTTACAGATATTAATCATATTTAACTTATCTTCATTTCAATTCCATAGACAACATCTAGTAATCTGTCTCTGTAGTCTACCGCCTTACAGCTTAACCCCTCCAGTTGATTGTTATCAGTTAGTTGATCACAAACGCGGTCTTTAAATAACCAGCGGCAAGCAGCCGCCAGGCATTTCGATCTTCAAAAACTGACCAGTGAAGTTTCCTTTCGTTGCCGTGGATAAGAGTGAGATTTTGTTGTAAAATATCTACTTTATGTATACCAAATAATTAAGGGAATGATTATAATAATAAGTTGTATAAAATACGTCGGTTTATGTAACATTAGGTACAATTTAGAAAAATTAAGTTATCGATAAAGAACTGTTATTGATTTTAATCAAGGTGTCTGAATATAGTTTAAATTTTTGTTATAATTATAAATTCACGTAACTAGATCCAAAACTGTTACATTGTTTACCGGATGTTTAATGTAGACCGCTGGATGTCTAAACAAAGCATGCGTTATAACTTCTTTTCAGCGTAATTCTATATCGATGAAGCGATGCTAGTTCTTGAAAGTAATATTAAAAATATTGATTACCCAAAGTGCCTCTTCTTCTGTTGATGGTCGCTTAGTAGACGACGTGAAGGAAACGATCTGTCGCATACATTGCACGTCAATGCTTCGTCTGAAATGAACAATCATTTTAATAACCTGAATGTTACAGGTAAAATATTTCAGTTAATGTTTGAAAATAAAACCGACACATAGTTTCCTGCTGATGAGCAATTTTAAGTTATTGTAAACGACAGCTTACACAAAGATTTATAATGTATATTTACATATAAAATATATATAAAGTATATTTATATAAAACTTCTAATTCACCAATATCAAACCCAAATCACAAGACTTAAAAGTTTGTACTAATTGTGACTTCATATATGATGGCAATATTTCTATATGGAAAGAATTTTATTAATATTCTCTCCCTATGTATGCCTGTGAACTTATTAACCTCGTAAACTAGTAACCAAACGGAGAACAGGGAATTTGTTGCCAAAAATGTTCTTTCAATGCCACTTCAACAAATCTATCTCCAAATCACCTTGTACTATTGGTAAACTTATACTAATTTATAACATATTCAAAGTTTCAAATACTATTATTTGTTTCTAGGTTTGATTAAATGTTTTTATTATTTCCAACATGTTTATTCTAATGAGAATTAAATACAGAGCGTCACAAGCTTTCAATAGCAACTCATGCATCTTGATCATTGTAAGCTATATAAATATAATACTTTTCTATTTTTATATCAGTATTGATCAGATAACACAAATATAAATGACAATTGCAAGCTTATATATATTGAAAACACAAATTTCATAAATATCTACTTATGAATAAGAGATATTGTGCAGTATAGTAATAACAAACATATATTTCGACTTGTTTATTGTGCTATATCTTCTTTAATGTGCAATCCGTAGCTAAACTAGTTAAGCATACGATTTTGTGAGATATAGGGAATTTGAATGAATACAATCAATTATAATACACAATTTAATGATACTTAAAAATTTACAAAACATCAAATATTGTGCATTCATAGTGTAAAACAATAATTAAATGAAATATGTATTACAATTATGATTGATATGTCATACATTTTTTAAATGAGCATAATAGACCTAAAAAATATACAATACAAAAGATTTAAATACTCCTTAAATACAAAAGTTAAATTATACTATCTTACTAATGCCAACAGCACCAAGTGTTTACTATCACACAAGACAAACATTAAAGTATATAGTGCAAATTAAGTTTGATTATGTAAAAAGTATTCACAAACAATTTCATAACAGTATGTACATAACATTCATGAAAGCAGGTTTATATTCAGTCGAAGTACCTTGACTACCGGTCACACCTATAAAAACGTCATGTCACATCACCACTTTGTATTAGAATCTGAATTTGTAGCATTGAGAAGTATGGCAAGTCTATAGGGAGACACTAATTTGATTTCCCACATAGTAGCTTTATCAAGCAGCATAATATAGTAAAATCTGTGTTATATGGGTAGTGTATTGGACACTGATGACTTAAACATGCTTCCAAAAAATCTTGCTCCAGATGCTCCTCCAGGAATTGAACCCATCATCATCCAGAGTAATGCAAGTACTTGACCCACAGCACATATGACTGTTAATGGTGTGCTCTGAAGATGCAATGCACAATACAATGTGGCAAAAAGAGTTGAGCCATAGAGACAGGTGCTTAATGCTTTCTCCTTTGAAAATAGAGATTTGATGTGTGACCAGGGACCCCAGAGAAAACTGAAACTGTTTTTAATATGGTTAGTAGATGTTTCTCAATTTATTATTTACATAACATAAAGAATGCAATGCATGTTATGGTTGAAAGTATATGAGAACATTTATTCCAGGTTCTTTCAAACCAACAGATTTGAACACCAGTACATATATTTCAATATAACATTATTTCTTATTATTTTATTTTAAACCCCTTAATTCACTCAACTGGTATAACTGGTTATAGGGTTTTGTAACATTAAATAGTACTTAACAACAACTTCCAAAGATATGTATGAGAAATATAAGTAAATTATAAAAAGTATTAGGTAATTGAATGAAAATAATAAAAACTTACCTAAATATAAAAAAGAGACTTCCTAAAGTAAACAACAATGCAAACTTCCTTGCATATAGTAAAAGAAGAGGTATATACAAAAATGACAATATAAAACATAAGATGCCAAAGAATAAGCAGATGCCGAAGCCCATAAACCGCTGTGTTCGACTCTGTAACAATTATAAAGTTCATCAAAACGTATTATAAAGATACTTTTGTGACCCCATTAGTAGAAGTAAACAAATAAACAAGAATTACATATTATCTTACTTACCAGTGTGAAATATTCCTTCTGTACTTCTTCAAACCAAGACGCTGTACTACTTGAGCTAGTGGGAGTTTCCTCATTACTTCTGGTGAAAAAGTTCGACGTCGAAAAAGGTAAATTGAATTTGTAACTTCGACGGCTTTCATTTTGAAGCAAATAATCGTCTAAATCTGATTTCAACGTGGCCATGTTTTATTTTTAAACTTGTATTAGCTACTTTTCACAATATAAACTCGGATATTTGCGATTATTCATTAATGTTTTATTACAATATCAAACAATACAAGGAATTATGGCAACTGAAAAGTTGACGAACGATTAATGACTCAACTCACGACTGACAACTCTGTGACTACACGTAATATTGACACATTAGCTAGACAGGGACAATCTTTAATATTATTGTCAAAAGGTAGGGCATTATTAAATGTATGAAATGCAAGTATTTGTTTATATTATAATGATCCTTCCTTCTTGATAATTAATTAATGGTTTTGTTATACTTATGGACGATGACTATCACGTACCGTAGTCTGTGTCGTCACTGAAGTCGTCGTGCGTGTGACGTATGTTATTGTTGTATCGGTCATGCGCACAGGGAGGGCAGACTCCACGATTGTCCCGCTCATCCAGATCAGTACTACTTGCGTCTGAATCCATCTCAGCTTCCTCGATGTGAATATTTTCACTTTGTTTGTTATCGAGTTTTTCGTTAGATGAAAGCTGGTTGTAGTTTTTTCGTGGTGGTCGTGAATCTGTAAATAAAAATTAAAATAAACACATTGTCTAACAAGACGAATTTTGTTAATTTGTATTACAATACAAAACATTTTATCCAATAGATAAAATGTCGTTAACAATTAGGCGCACAGTATTTTTAAAGTTTAATGTTAATTTTTCTATAGAACTTAATAATAACAATCAAAAGGGGAATGCAAATCAACGTCGTTTATTAAGTTGTTATTCGCACCCACAAACAACATATATACTTTACGTTTTAACAATATTATAAGCTTATGTTTTTAACCTGCGTAGCTACAGTAGAGAAAGATTATTGAAATTCGGCTTTATTACACACAAAATAAATATAATAAAAATATACTTTTTTATAACTCTTTTACTTGGTTCCTCATTTATACAGATCTTGGTTTTCGTATATCTTAACAGTTTTGTCCGTTCGGTGATAAAAGAAAGTGTTCTCTTGCTATATTTTATGAATTTTCGTTTCATGCTGTTTAAAATTGCTTCATGTAATTTGTCTCTTAGATTATGTTATGAAATCCCGTTGCTTTCCTTTTCTTGAGTGCTTTTAAGATTGTTGCCGATTGTGAAGTAAGTTAGTAATTAAGAGAGCATAATACCATTCTGTGATCTGATATATAGTGAATAAAGTTTACGGATAGTGTTCTTAAACGTAACATTTCAATACTAGTCCCCATATTTATATAGTCTGCGTACAGTTATATCCCGTGTATAATTTTTTTATTCAAGTCGTACCGACTGTATCTGTGCTCTAGGATTCCTTAGTGGGAGTCTGTGCACTTGTAATTTAATGTGATAATGTAGTCTGTGTTTGCACTCGATGAGACCGATGGCATTTATCTTATGTGATAAGACAATCTGTTGACAGACTTCAATTAATTTAAGCGGTAGTGATTTATAAGTTGTAAGTTGTAGTTTGTATTGGCAATAATTGTAAGTTGATGTTTTTGTGATTAGGATATAAATATATAGGTATAGTCTTGAATGCTAACTTGTTTTTAATCAAAATCTCGCTTGCTTCAAAAGTATACGTGTGTTTGATATCTTGATCAATAGACTAATTTACTGTTGACGGTAAAAATTGTGCGTATATTTTGAGAGCAAAGGTATGCCTTTTTTGTGAATTTATTACTTCGGAGCACAAAAAAATAATTTAATCGGCGTACATTATTAAGTAATTAGAATCAAATAAACCTTTCTACTACATATTACTATACAACAAATTAATATTTTTATTTCTTTAAGTCCGAGAGCATTTTAGAAACACTTTGCTATGTAATTAATAATGAACACACGATTTATACGAAAATTAAGGAAAGCTCCATGTTGGTCTTACTAAATAATAAATATGTACATATTCCGTAACATTTGAAAACATCCGTTAAGTAGCCGTGTACACAGTCACTCAAAAAAAAGTGATTGCCAAATATGATAACCAATAACAAAAAAAATGTATAACCACGATGTTACAGGTTTATTATATTTATAGGTAGCATAGGTATATGCACCTGATAAACTGATGACCTTACATTGGTGAAGGATTACTTATACTACGAGTAGCTGCCACTGTTCCCAGTGGTTTCAACCGCATTAATTATGAGGGCCGTAAACACGCTCGTTGTTTGGCCATTATTCAAATGCTGTCTAGATCAATTTAAATCAATTATATTATTTTTTCAATTTGAACTAGTAATTCCTAAGATTAGAGTGTTAAACCAAAGAAAAAGTCTTCACCTTTATATTACAAATAAAAAAAGGAATGCACGCGCAAAAATGAAAAACATCGTCGTAGGGCGTACACACATGTGTACACACATGCAGTAGACATTCGATTTGGCCTTGTGACAACAGCACTAATATTCAATGAAGCTAGTAATAGGACATACGGGCAGGAACGTTTAAACAAATATAGCAGTAAAATAGGACACAAAAAATAAACATAAGTTTACGCACTAAATACGAACAAAAATAAAAAATAACGAACCCTTAGAATTCAGTTACAACAGCCACCTAATACTAACAATGCAACAAAAGGCGGACTTTTTCCTCCGACTGAAGTCGAGTATTAGGATAGAAAATTATATAAATTATACAAAGCTTAGAAGGATGTATCCTTACCACAGTAACCTGTACGAACAATAAATACTTGTTGTAGCCGGATCGAAGAATTGTTTGCCACTTTATTAAATAGAACCAGTTTTTGCTATGAGTAGTATGTACATATATACCCAATAGTTTTTTGGTGCCTGAGATTTTTTTTCTTTACATATATTTTTGCTATACAAAAACCTCCCAAAACCAATAAATATTAAGTAATAAACTTAATTTATTAATCATATATTTGATAATTACGATTACCATGGATGACGTAAAATACACTAATGTAAATATTATTCCGTCAAATGCGTTGCTCATATTTTTTATGATAAGGTGATTCACTTTATCTTAAAAAAACATGAGTTAAAATTTTGCGAATTTTATAGCATCAATTAAATGTATTAAACAAGTTCTATTTTCTTGAATTTGATTTAATCCAGCGTCTCAGTAATAATATGTTGTAATATTTATATGTATGCTTGTATAAGAATAAACTACAATTATATACTTTGCAGATCCAATAAAATGGATAAAAATAGACCAAAAGTCGCCATTCTCGGTGCCGGAGTTGTTGGATTAACCGTTTCCAAAATATTACAAGATGAACTTAGGAACGCCGATATTACAGTCATTTCAGACCAGTTCGGAAAGGACACAGTAAGTGACATTGCTGCAGGAATCTTCCGACCCGGTCTAAGCTTTCGGGGCCCTACAAAAGAGATCACGAAACGTTGGATCGATAAGTCGTGGTACTTCTGGCAGGACATCTTAAAAACCCGAGAGGCTGAAGAAGCTGGGGTTATATCTGTCGGGAGTTATATATTCTCCAAAGAAAACTATCACATCACAAGAAATAGCTTGATTGAGGACATCGTTCCAATCTACCGGGCAGTCGACAAGGACGAGCTCAAGATCGTAAGCGATGGTTGGAAGTATGGTTCCTACTTTTCAACTGTCAAAACTGGTTGCGATCGCTACTTACCCTGGGTACAAAAATCATTCGAAGCAAAAGGCGGTAAAGTTATCAGAGAGAAAATAGACAGATTTTCGTCACTACCCAAATATGATTTAGTGTTCAATTGCACAGGATTGGGAGCGAAATATTTGTGCAAAGATGACGATTTAGTGCCCATTCGTGGGCAAGTTTTTAAGGTAAAGGCCCCCTGGTTGAAGACTGCTTTTTACGGGGATTATGACGCGTATATAATTCCGGGACAGGACGGTATTGCGACTCTTGGAGGTGTAAGACAATATGATAGCTACAACACTCAAGTCTGTAAGTATGACGCTGCAGCTATAATGGAGAGGTGTGTTGAGCTGTTGCCGGCTTTGAAGAATGTGGAGATCGTAGGGCAAAGGGTTGGGTTGAGACCTCATAGAGTACCTGTGAGGGTGGAATCAGAGGTGATTAATGGGTTAAAGGTAGTACATTGCTACGGCCATGGGGGCTATGGTGTAATGTGCGCTCCGGGCACTGCTATGGACGCCGTTGCCATCGGGTTGGACCAATTGAGATCTAGTGTCAGGAGTAAAATTTAATCTTAAGAAACAAAAATAACGCTAAAACTGATCCAAATGATTTATAAATGATCAATTTCTTATATTTCATTATAGAAATTGTTATATGGTTTATGTTATTCATTGTATATATATTAATAAATTGGTATAAATATATTTCATTATTTACCTATCTCGACGCCTCAAGTAAGCAATCGTAGTTTTATTAAAAACAGAAAAGCGTGTTTGTTTTTTAAAAGCTTTGCTATTTGGAAAGTTGTGTATACATAACTATGATTACCACAATTAATTACTATTGTTAATTACTATATAGCTCTGACTAGCCGACGTGATATTTCGAACTGCGATAGATAGATTTCGTTCTAGGACATTCTACATAAATACTACATACTCTTTCAAATAATAAATATACTAGTATGAGTTTCTCAAAGTAAAACTCTGTTTATAATCTTAGTTTTGATAGTAACATCTCGAGATGCGGTTATTTTCTCATACTCATACGCGGTTATTTTACGCTGTATGTTCAACTTATTTAAATAAATTTATTTAAACCACGATTCCCAAGTCAAAACACGTTTCAACAATGAAGTGAAGCGACACTAAAACAATGATGTAATGTACGCGGTGATAAAAACTTAATTGTTATAATGAAATATTTCTATTCTGTTAAGTTTATTTTCGTTACACGATCCTTATTGTGTTGCGTTTCAAATGATTTTCGTATAAATGTTTATTTTACCTATGTACTATTATTGTGCCTATATTTGAAATAAAACTGATGATAATTATCAAGTTTTTTATTTTATTGTCAAGTTTTTTATATCGTTGGCCAAGCTTTTATTTTACTATTTTAAATGTATATAATTACCAACTGTCTGCCATTTTTAAGGTCACTCCTATTTTGTTTCGTTAAATATTTGAAAACGACAAAAGTTTCACAATTTACGTAACTCGCTCAGTCTAACGAAATTTCTAAAACAAGGTAAGTTTGGAAGCGCTGAATAACAAGATCTCTCTAAATGTTTTCAATATAAAATTTATTTACAGTACCTCATCTTAAGCTTAAACGCTTTCCTGTTAGGTGACTTTGATTTGATATGTATTAAACTTATTTATTTGAAAATATAACAACTTACAGACAAAAATTTACGAACAAGATACAAACAACCACAGATTAATTTGCTTTATATAATAGGTCATGCTTACAACCACATGTTTGTTAAAATACATTAATACATTAATACATTTATTATAATGGTTATATATTAAATTATTATTATGTTACATTTATTTTTACATTTTATTGAAATGATTTTTGGTAAGAATCTCGACCAAGCGTTTCACTTTTGTCTCACCAAGTACTCTATGGTTTTTCCAAAAACAATTTTTAAAGAAATAAGGTGACATCTAATTCTAACATCTACTTTAAATCTTTATTACGCGTGCGGCGTATATTGTACGATACGATGGCATTTAATACCTGTGAAACTTATATCACTGGTGTTAAACTTGATAAAATTTTCCCTACTAAACTTTTGTTCTAACCATTTAGCGAACAGTACAGCATACTAAATTACCATATACCTAAAATGCACAGGTGGGCTATAAAACGATTAAAACTCCGGCTGAATATGAAATGAGCAAAGTCGCTGAACATATCAACATTATACCGCTGTGTCAGACGAGAACTTATGTATGTTACATAATTCAGCTTGACGATAGAAATATTTTTTTTAAGTTCTACTATCGAGATAAATCCGAATTATTTTAATCAGCGATGTATGCATAACAACCTTAAGAAATTACCGAAAAACAACGCATTTTCGTTGTAAACAAATATTAATTGATTACTTTGATTACTTAACAAAAGATTAGCAAATTTTGCCCCTAACGGTTGTTTAAGTGCAAATTTTAATACAAATATTAAAGGCGTAAAGTATGAATCGTTCAGCGTGTCAAACTTATGGTAACGCTATTACTTATACAAATTCACAAATCAATATATAAATGGATTATAGGATAAATACGTTAAGGACATTATATTAAGGCGAAAAGCTATTGTGACAGCGACGATACAACACTTCTGTAACGTAGTTTGTGATTCAGCATTTGTGAGTTTTGTACCCGCCTGTACCCGATTTCCGTAAATTGTGCCTTTGTTACGGTGTGCGGTGATCGTGTATTTGAAAGCTTTTAACTCCTTCACACAAACCACATTTACTAAGTATCCAGTAATATTGTTAAATCGTGGTATTCAATCAAATTAAGTAAGTTAAATAATTACTTTAGTAACAGTATTTATTTACACTCGTCATTTATGTCGGAAAATTTTCATAGAAAAATCGATTATACGTCGTTTCGTAAGCAAAATCTTTTTGTTGTAATTTTCCTAAAATAAGGTTCTAAAGGCCGTCGCTAAAGGGATAAGGAGATAGACAGAGATTACAATTCTATAGTCTTTAATTTATATTTGTTGCAGTATCTGTCCTGAAGTGGCTTTATTAGTAAAAATATAACTATATTTTTGTTTTTCTTAATAGCACCAACTATTCTGTATCGCCTTTTTCATAATCAGACGCCACAAATCACAAATAAAAACTAGCTAAAAAGGGGTAACTAAAGAGAGAAATTATAAAGGACTTAGCGAAGGTTCTCTTATTTTCTAAGTGACCAGTAAGTATAATATATACTTAACATATATAAGGCGTACTCTATTATCAATAGAAGTCCAAAATAAACAATTAAGTTATAAGTTGTCTGTGGAATATCGTATCGTTTCATTGTTCAATCAGTTCTGAAATTGATTTGTTAATTTGCAAATCAAATAAGCTTTCGTCAAACCGCTTGATGTACCCAATAGGTTTGATACTATTGTCTGATATATCAATCTCAATGAACGCTGTTCGTAGAGGTAACATCCTGAAATGTGCGTCGAGTGTTTAACAGTTTTATTTTTCGCAGAATATTTCAAGTAAAATGGTAATGGACGTTCGCAAAGTAACGCGGACTATTAATTATGTATAAAAAGTTATATAGATATAAGTTATAACTTTTTTATAGGAAAAATGTTCTTGGAAAGTTGAGGTAAAAGTTATTAATACTTTGGAAGTTTGTACAATACATATACTGTTACAATAAGAAGCTACCTAACTAATCTGCTTATACATTCTAGAGACCGACTTTTTTCAAATGAGAATAATTATCTCATTCTAAATTTAACACTATTGATTTCCATTTTATTGTTCTTTATCCTAATTTTATTTAAGACCAACCACGCCCTCACAATTAAGTGGCCTTCATTCAACGATGTAGCGAGTAACCAAAGGTGACTTTTTTAAGTAATCGGCTTCCTATTTGCTTTTTGTAATATTATGTGAATTATAAAGGGAAATCTATTTATAGATCTCTCTTTTATAGTAAATATAAGTAAAATAGTATAAAATTCATTCTAAGAAATCTATTCTGAACTTACGAAACATTTTATTGTCTATAACTAGTCAATTCTCAATACAAAACGCCGTAGAAAAGTTAGAAATACAATTACGTGACCGTAGGTGTGTGTTAGTCGCAAAAGAAATTGCCTCCAAGATTTGTCGAGGCACCTTATTATGGACCGAGAAAATGAGCACATCAATCAGTGACAATCCTCAGGTAAAATAACCGGCTTCGCGCAAATTGTTTATTTATAACTTAGATAATAAACGGAAATAATTTTCCATACTGCTTTACTTAGTAACGGCGCCTCTCTTAGTATATGAACTTTTAAATAATAATAAACGGACCATTAATTTAAAATTTAATCGACTGGTGATAACTATTTTGGTTTAATAGTAAAAAAAATCAGTTGAATAAATACGTCAAACAATCATTTTTATGCCGCCAAAAATCAAAACCAAAGAACAAGGGAAAATAACTATTTTATACCTACAACTATGTTACTACAGTCTTAGATTTAACGTAATTAATATTTAATAGGCAAAGCTTTGTACAAATACAAAGACTCGTCAAACTGTTTCAGCGAAGCTGTTCTAAAGTTCACGTTGAAATTCTTGTCCATAGGGACTCAAGTTTTGTTATAAATACTGCAAACTGAACCGGGCCAAATAACTCCAACATTGATTGACATTTATTCTCTTTTGTTTCATAAGAGGTCACCGATTGTTGTTGAAACTAAATACGAGATAAGCTTCTGCGTCACTGATGTATCAAAACAATATTTATATAATACATCGCTTGTTATGAAAACCATATCCAGTTTGTAGGTTTTAAGACAGTTATTTTATCATAAATTAACAAAAATATTTATTTATTATGTTTTTCTGTCAGGTTATGTTAAATAGGCTACCCGTTTGGTTGACCTTTTAATAATATTCCTCTACCGGTTTCTGTCTAGCGTTACATATAACCAACATAATATATATGTAAAACCTACGATGAAAAGTTATATATATAAGATTGCTATTTAAGGTTTTATTAAGGCAAATATATCATCATTTGTTTGCAAAGAATCATCCAGTTCATAAGGTTAAACCAATCTACGGCTGAAGGTCGGAAAAGATGGAGAAACGCAATCAGCCGGGAAATATCTCGCAGTTCATAGATCTCATTACGTACAGGACCAATCGAGCCTCTCAGAAAAATTGGATGACTTATAAAGTTTTACTCTAATAAGCTTATTTTGTTTTCTTGTTTGGTTAATTTGATTTAAGATTAGGATTTAGGGTTTGTTTTCTATGTTTAATAGTAGAAGCTAAGAAAGTGTTTGTTAATACATGGCGAATTTAATTAGATTTGGACTCGACGAAAGTTATGCCTCTATTAGTTAAGGCATAGAGTATGTACAGCTAATATTCGCATAAGGGACTAGATGATATTTACTTATCTTTTACTATTGAATCTTTTCAATTTCCCCTTTACCTTGTTACTCCTTTCTAAGGAAAGGTAGATCCATCAAGGGTCAACGGAGCTGGGGTGTCATTTGTTGAATATTTTGTAAAGAATTTGTACAAAAGATTTTTGTATTGTATCCGAATATTGAAAATGCGAAAAAAATTTCTGTAACTATATATGACAAATATTTTTCAGTTGGCTTTAAAGAGCCGTACCTCATAACTTTATATAGCCATTCCGTTCTCGATTCAATATCGAGAAAAAATAATTGTTATATTTCCTAAAACTTTACTTCATAATAATTCAAACAAGAAACATAATTCGATATTTACCCTGTAAACAAATTATTATATAATCTTATAATCTATCTCAAAGATAAGATCAAACAGACAAGATCATAAATGCTAATCTATTTTTGCATGTGGGTTGCATTGGTGTCTTCCATCAGTGGAAAACTAAATAGATCCGTCTCAGATGCAATCTAGTTCAAAGTGTGCAAAACATGAGTGCACGGCGCTTCAGCAAATTTGTTCGCACACGATACGACCAGCATTTACTGCCATTAATTATTCACTTTACCCATAAGGATTAAAAAACCTCTCGTAACCTCCAGATCACCGACCCATATAAAGTTGGGTGCATGTGTGGATAAAATCAATAGACCCATAAAGCCTCATGTAGTGTGCCGATTTATTTTAGATCCTATAAGAGCTTCTTTGCAATTTTAACGATTCTGGAGCCTAAATCATTCTAGTTGGCCTCTAACCAGAGAATCATGCAATGCCATGACATCTTCAATGTTTGAAAACCCTTAAGCCATTCGCCAGGGGATTTTTATAAATTGTTTTTATAATATACTAAAACGTTTCCACTACATTTAGATAAACTCTTTGTCTTGTCACCTATGTGTTATGTTTAAACAGAAAAGTAGTTAAGGCACATAATTGCTGAACAGATGTGAACGCACTAATCTCAGTAACTACCGATTCGAATTAAAATTTTGTTTGTGTTACTTACGTCCATTAATTGAGGAAGGGGAAATATGGAAAATGTGGAAAACATTGGAGAAATTATTTATAGGGTATTTCAATTAAATCGCAATGAGTGTCAGATCTTTGTATTTGGATGAAGCTATTACAAATAAAACCGATACCTAATAAAAATATTAACGATTGTTAATATCTTTAGTCATCCATTATGTGTAGCAGACATCCGAATGATTTGACAGGTAATTTATCACCTGTGTAAGTGTAACCCGTTTTATCATGGTAGTGAACAGTATAGAAATTGAAGCATGTCATTATTCAAATACCTACGTGAGTTTTAAATACAGTATATTCTAGATTGAGAGAAAGTAAAAAACAATTAAAATATTTGAAAATGTACAAGTGAAACAATAAATAGTCTAGTAACACTTATTTTTTGTTATTATAAGAAGCTTTTAAATTTCATTTTAATCTGTATGATCTGTATAAAATCCAATTTAAAGCAACTGCGGTTAGCAAACGCGCAACTAGCAGTCCTCATTGGCTCACGTCCAACAACTCTGTGGATCAGGTCTATAGAGCCAAATTTTTTGCGACCTCCATAAATCATTAACATCGTTACCGAAAACTTTCTTCATCACTCTGCCTGATATTTTGAATATAGACGGTAACACATACACTTTTTTGGTGGAAATTTCCAAGGTCATCATTTTATATTATTAATAATGCATTTTACTCTAACTATAACATTATATAATCTTAAATTCATAAAAATTGGAATGTAAAATAATTAAATTAAATACTTAGAAAACTGTTAATGATTAATGTAATCCTAAATGACTAGTGAATGGCTGCATTGAGAAGCCTCCGTTAGTGGAAGATAGAGATAGATACAGATAGACTGACATTTTAATAGTTAACAGCACAAATTAGCGTGTAAAATAAATTTGATGAAACCCCAAGTAAGACCACAATTCTAACTAATTACAGATCCAGGCACAACGTGGGAAACAACACTAGATATCGTCGGGTTTCATGTGAAATTTTCAAAGGGAATTAGTTTGTAAATTTTATTTCATTATAAATTACATTTTGTTAATGTTTTTATATTTTGTGTACATTTTCGCGATTCTTCTCTATAGATAAAGTTATACAATGGTATTTATTAGCGAAATAATGTGCGATAACTTTGTTTTTAATAACGTTTAATATCTTTTTTACTGAGATTAAGTATCTCTTTTTGGTTATCTTAATCATAAAGATATAGAGATTATATTATAGTTATTTTTTAAGCAGAATTAGTATCTTACAATTGTAAAATTGATAAGAATTTGAGGAAAATCTTATCTTCATGCATTTAGCAATTAAAATAAAACATACTGAATATTTTCATAACATAATATATTTACGGATAAAAAATCTCTAGTAAAAATTGTACCAGTTTGATAATATTATGTTCTGGTCTCAGTAAGTACCCAAATTTCAACTTACTGAATATCGGCGCCATGGCTTAGTTGGTTAAAGCGCCTGTCTAGTAAACAGGAGATCCCGAGTTCGAATCTCGGTGGTGCCTAGTTTTTTATATTTTTATTTTTATTATTAAATATTTCTTTTAATAATTGATATTCATATTTTTATAGGCCATTGTTTTAAAGTTAAGTATAAAAACTAGTTACTTTTTTTAAATAAGTTAGTGTTCATTAATTCTTTCCAATATGTGTCGAATTTAACTAAGGAATGATAATTGATTACCAAATTATGTCAACATTGCTGTATATCGACAACCTACTATCGATAATTAAATAATTGTTATTGTCATGAAAACGATGATTCAATCTAAGGATTCATTATGATCTGCTATTGGACTTATTAAAGTATTTCTTTTATACTATAATTATATATTTTTATATTATGAACTTTCTTCGATGATCTTTGGCGTTTTGACGCTACGATAAGGTTTATATGGAACTGTTATTAGCAATATAAAAAACAAGCATTATAAAGTGATAGGTACTAATATTTTTTCCATTTATATTTGTAAATAGTAGAGTATTTATGTTTGTGGGTAGCGCAAAAGTAAGATCCCTATTTGGTTATAATATTTGTTAAATATATGTATATTTGGTATGAGATGTCGTCGCATTAGGATTTGGATATTGCAAATATATTTTTATGTTCCTAGCTTATGTTCTCTTTAAGTGACATTGTGTAACTTGAAGAATATTTAAACCAATTGCCGTCATATATTTAGGCGAAGTCGCAATCAGTTACAACAAAAATTACTACCACACTTAAAGTTTCACATTGCAACTGCAATATATAAAACTATTATTCTAAAATGAAAAGTAGGACGTGAAAACCCCAGATTTTAGAGTTCGAAACCGGACATATCAACAAATTTTGTAACATAGTCAATGTAATAAAGAACAACTGAAAAAGTCATAAATCACCTTTTTTATTCATTGATTATTTTAACGAAACATAATCATATAACAATAATTACAAATTGTTTATATAAATCAGCTTTTTAAATTCTTGAAATAACAAAACAAAATCTTATTAAAATATTTTTTTATTAATAACTTTTAAAACTCGGCTCGGTACAAATGAAACCTTCGCCGGACGCCTCCCCGACAGCCCTCTAAACTAGGACAAATCCAGGGAAACCCGGACGGATGGCAACCCTTTTAATAAAACTAACCATGAACTAAATACGAGTATTGCATGTGTTAAAGGTATTTAAAGAACACTTTAATAGGTTTCTTTTCAACACTTAAAAACTCCTTTTGGCAAGGCTCACTATTACGTACGATTTTATTTAAATAAGTAAATTTGAGATATAATTAATTATATAAAAATATAAAAACTTGGCGAAAGATTTTGCCCTAAATCCAACTCAAAGCTCCGTCCATCACTTGACTGCTCTCTTTGTTCAGATGCTGATCAATTATTCCCTTTCAGTGATAAATAGAGCTGAGGCTTGTTTTAAGATGTCCTAATTTTGAAATAGCAGTCTTTACTACCAATAACGAATGAAACTGTCATACTGATCTTTATATTGTAATTTTCTCCGCGTAATTCTGACATATTGGTAATGGTAGTCTGACATAGGTAATATCGTTACATGACATTATTAGTCAAGGATCAATGCTAGCCAATTATTAGCAACCTATCGAGTCCATAATTCCCTTTTCGTTAAAAATATCTGTTTCGAAGTCTACTAAGTCTTTCTTACTTTTCAACTAAGGTATAACAGTGATTATACTCTGCTATAGGCATCAGATAGTATTATTATTGTTCGTTTGGAATTGTTAGCACCTTCATACCGGATATTTTTATTTAAATTATGTGAAATTACCTACAATACCAATGGTGCGCAAGAAAAGAATTCAAAAGGTTTCCTAAGCATGAAAGAAGGAGCAAGAAAAAGGGTATTAAAACTTCATTTTTCATGCACAATTTCCTCAGAAACTAGAACCTGTTTGAGCTCGCCAGAGCTCACAAAACTTTGTACGGGAGATGAATTATTCATTTAACTCTTTCATACATTTATTAAAGTCTGTATACACTCATTACAAAGGAAGATCTGCTAATATACGTATGTATGCCTTACCCCTTTGAGACTAGAAATAGGTGCTTCGTTAGTGGTTTGAAAAGATGTCAATGGTAGCCATAAGATAATCTCAGATAACCCGTCCTGTTACTAATGTCTCTATGATACTCTCGCCCCAGTATACATTAGCCTGTGCTGGAACAGATACAACTATAGGCCACAATCAATTGGTGTTTACACGATACATCTCACTGGATGGGGAGCTACTTTCGATGGATAAGCTAATCACGGCAGCAGATAAATTATATTAAAAACTTGTAACAAGTATAAGCATTAATAATGCAGTATTTGAGTCTTAAATTATGGGCCCAGTTATGTATTAATGAAATAAATTAATTTGGTAGGGTCAAAAATTAAATTACTAGCAAAACTAGGGCACTATCCTGGTCAGCCGTAGATGACGCTACTCCGCAATTCCTTTGAAGTGAGATAAGTGTACAATGCGTATGTCATATATACATGAGTTCTGCAGTAATAATTGATTACATTTGGTCATAAGAATAAAGAAACGCCAGCGCCTTTTTTTTTTATAGAGTGACTATTGACAATTTCGTAATTAACTTAGGCGCTTGATATCTAAGTTGTCGCTTCAGATATATCCAACGGTGTTTTTAATAAACAATCATTTTGGATCAGTTATTGATTTGTAATAAAAACTAACTGACACACAAAATAACGAGAGAGTTAATATATAATTTAAGTTATATTTTGAAATACATTAAAAATATACTTAACACCCTCTTCAATTTAGCATGTTTTTCCTACCTTTTTTTTTTTTTCAAATATTCCTAACCTCCCCTTCCATTGGTGTGAATTAAAAAAATAAATAACTTAATAAATACAAACTGTAGTGTTTAACTCAAACAATAAATCATTGGATCCGTATAGAAATTTCTCTTTTACTTTCCTTTCATTAGTTCTTTTACGTTGTTTAGTAGCCTTCAAACCTTTTGATATTACCAACATTTTTACCATCCAACCTTTCTTAAGATTGTGTGTGGCAATCCTCAAATCCACATTTAAAAATTCCCGTCATAGTTAACTCATCTCTTTTAGTTCCAATCAACTATTTATATATCCTCGATTCGCCTGTAATTGGTTCTTGAATTTTGAAATTTAATTCATTTACATCAATGTTTTTGGCTCCAATATAGTCGCTCGCTCAACAAATCTAGTTTCTGTAATTTTGAGCAATATCTAGAAATACCTTCTGAATGAGTTCTTCTTTTGATTGAGTTAAATGAAAAAACTTTGAGGAAAGTAATGCTGTATCATGTCAATAGTAAAAATGGCCATTACCAATGTCAATGAGTTGTTTAGAGAATATGTTTCGAGATTGGTCATTTTGCAACTCAACACGCATATTCTTGCTTAAATGAAGTACTTTGGATGAGTTCATCAGCTGGCGTTCGTCGTGGAATCACTGGCAATGTTTGACGAAAATCTCCTGCTTATTGGTCGGGTCCGCGCCATCCCACTTTTTTTAGTTTCGGACGCGTCATTAAATCCTCGAACGACGAATTCTGTGCTCCAACGCACACACGCATACTGTTTTGATAGATATGACTTGAACTTTGTATGTGCAAATTTACTATTTGACGTTAGGAACACACACACCTACATTTCTTAAATAACAGTGAGTGCTTTTTTAATTAAATATGAATTGTAATAACCCTGTTTTAGTAGAAAAGTTTGTATGTGAAAAAGAAGGTGTTTGGGTTCCTGGTTTCGATTTTTTCTCCCTAAACCTCTTGACTTCCCACTTTTTCTATCGGTCGTTCCACTATCCTACACACGAGTTTATTTTTTTTATAAGATAAGATAGATATATCAAACTTTAATAATTTCAATGTTGGTCTTCAAAGGTGTGTTCTAAAACTGACCATAGACCACTAACTAATACAATAATATCAGAGACGATTATCGTATTTAGGAGCATGAGCGACCATTATAAGCTGATATAAGCTGATGATTAATGTATAAATAATTATCTTATTATGTAGCTAGCAAGCACTTGCACTTACGTTTTACGTCTTCTGTTATATTACGCAAAATATTTTATATTATGTGTTTTTGTGTAGTCTGGACAAAACAGCTGATACTCCGCTCGTTTTATATTATATTTCTATTGTGTTCTTATAGCGGATAAATCAAGTTTTTATTATTATTAATGTTTAATCGGCCTCGAATCGTCTGGGCCGGCAGGCCGGCAGGTAGCTTATATATGTAAGATTTAATTTGAATAATACATGTCATATTGACTCGGTACTGGTTAAATTTATTTGTTACAGAGACAACTTTCATACAGAAAGAATTTCACGCCTTTTAAAAAACTTGGCTACAAGCAAAAAAGTAAACATGGTAACAAACATGGCGATCACGTTTTATTATAGAGGATTCCAGTCCCGAAATAGGATACAATATTCTGAAGAACCATAGACAGTGAATCCTAGTGTAGGGTGAACCTTGGAAACCTACAAATCCACAGAGTAATAAGTTAAAGTAAGCTGCAGATTTACTAGATTAAACGAAGCGCAGAGATTCCTGCAAGCGACATATTTCTCCGCACCAATGGAAATATCATTCCGTAACTTTTTCTATTATTGTGACAGATAGAAATTGTTCTCATAAATATGTGACATTTTATATTCATAAAAAATAAATCTATTGCGTCGTTTTCTTTGATTAGATATTTTTCATAAATTGTTTTCTTAAGTTTATATGTATTTTTACTGTAATACAATTTTACAGTTTTCTTATGTAATTTTGCAAATTGAGTATTTATTGTATGGATCTCAGTATAATATATATGTAAATGAGATTTCTAAATAAAGCTAGTCTAATAAGCAGTTTCAGAAATTATTAACAGTTACCATATTGTAAAAATATTCTAGAACACTTAGAATGTACATGGATATAGTCTTAAATCTTATGTATTTTACCAAATTCAGTTTAATATTACTGATTAGCAATTATTATTTTTAAGCTAGATTGTCCCCCTTACTCACGATGTTCGCCCATTTATAGACTTAACTGGTAGATTAAAAAAATGCATTTCAGAAATAAGTTAAAACGAGTTAGATCGTGATAGTTGAAAATTTACCCAATTTTAACCGATGGGTATCATCGAATCCGTGTATTTTTATGTTACATTCGTATAAGGGGTATGAATTGGACGTTAAACTAAATCCAATTACTAATATTATTATTATATGATATATTAATAAGCTTATGGTTCTTAACAAAATTGAAATTGGATAATAATTTTTAGAATATATAATATTTTACAGTCTCGTAAAGAGAACCATTAAATATAAATATACTGGTAAACTTCTATATAGGTTAATCTAAAATTTTACCGACCGTCGTCGTTAACAGTCCCTATCTCTCGTCATTAAGAGCTGATAGCTTCATATTCAGCCCTCAGGTCTCTGCGTTTGCCAGTTCTTATCTAGGATTCAAATTCAGAATGAATCAGCAGAAAATTTTGCCTAATATTGTCATCAAAGGGTACTTGATAAAAGTGGACTAATTCGAGGTATTGAATTGCATATTTTCATCTACCAGCTGATAGAACATCTATTGAGTGTATGCATGCTATTAAACAGAAACTTAGATTGTACTTATAAAATACGTAAGAGGGTGGCAATTATTCCCGGATGTCTAAACGATAGACGTTGCGTTTCGTTTGATTTTGATTAGACCACAGCACTCCTGGACCAGAACAGGAGACTGTTTAGACCATAATTTATTGTCAATCAAAGTCAAATACAACACTATTAATAAATGCAAATTAAAATGTGATTATTATATATTTAGGCCGTTGTTAATACTATTTGAGGACGGAAACGACGACCTCTTGCACTGGCGGCGCTAACTACAATGTATGCAATTTAATTATGAGTAGATATTTTTATATTTTACATATCTAATGCGAAAAAGCACTACAAAGCACAGTTTAGGCACCAAGTAGGGCTTTTAAATGTGTGCCAAACAATGTCAAATGCACAATTTTTCCAAAAATTTTAAAAATTGCTTGTATAGCCAACAACTAAATGACTTATATAACGAATTAATACTATAATAATGAGTATACTAGTAAGAAGCTAATTGGGTTTTGTAATACATTGACTAATGAACTCGTTATAGACATTGTCATGCAAATGACGCGGCGAGTAATATTATTTCTTTCCAACCCCTTTACGATTCCATTATGAGCTGGATATAGAAGAAAAATATAAATGGTCTGATCAGAATATTTATATTTTTCGAGGTAGAGGATTCGTCGTAAGATTGTAAATCAAGAAACGAGTATGATATTAAACAAAGCAATATTTTTTTTTATTCATTATTTTGGAATTACACCATAAAATAGAATCCCTGGCTTCTCAGCTAGGTATCACCTGTGTTTGAGAAGCTAGTTCTTTCCTTGATACACTAGATTTATATAGACAGTTTAAAAAAAAGTAAGGAAAAGGTATTAAAAAAATAGTTTTAATCTCTGTTAGTTTGACTGTAGACAGGACAGGACGTTTCAGTGGTATGAATAAGTATAGATAGTGAATAATACGTAAGTTTTTCATATAATTTCAAAGCCAAAAAGGATACCAGATTTTATTATGCTATATCCAATAAAATTCGCGGTTTATGCGCACCTTATACCCTTAGGGTCTACCTTTGTTCTTGGAGAACTTATAACAATGAATTTCTTTTTATTGCTCAATGCCTAGCATTAACATTACTTATCTCTCTGCTTTCATACACGTAAAAAAATTCTGATTAAGCCCGTCACTGTCTATCATTTTTATAGTGAAAATATATTCTGTGGAATATTGAAACATTTTAAACTCCTGGCTCGAATGCAGCTTTGGTTCGGTTATAAATTCGTTTTTATACAAAACCAAACCGTGAACCGATGAAACACGGAAAATCAATGGAAAAATAAACAAAAGTTAAGTAAGTAAATAAAAAATGTTTGGAATCGCGAGATCCGAACAAACAACGCTCAAAACTTTTCCAATAGTAACTTATAATCTCGTTCAATAAATATTTTGTTGGAAATTGTCGAGCGGCATAAAAAATTATTATTCGGAAAGATAACGCACTTTGTTTCACGGACGTGGTTTGAATTTGGGACCGCTTTCTTATTTTATTACACGGGATACCTCAAAGATTTATCTTAAATATCACTTAGGATTTACAGTTATCACAGCTGGAGTAAATAGGCAGGACCTAAATCTTGGTCTACTGTCTAGACGGTATAACTTTTGACTAACGTGTCTCTATTAAAACTACAATTTTTTTATCAAATTAATCTTATATTAATACAAGATTATAACAAGCATACGTAAATATTCCGTTTAGTATTCATAGAGTAATTTTAGTGCTTCTCCAAATATTCCTAAAAAATAAAAAAGCTTTATAAGAAGTTCATATATTCATATACGTATATACTAAATAACACTAAGTACATTTAGGTATTAAACAAAAATAATAAGTAAATTCATATTAAAAAAAGGCCGACAACGCACCTTAAGGCCACTGGCATTGTGAGTGTCCATGACCGGCGGTATCAGTTACGCCGTTTGCTTTATATAAAAAAAAATTCAATCAAAAAATCATTTAGCAAGAAACGTTTCAGTATCTTTCAAGATTGAGGCTGTGGGTTAAGAGATTAAGTGTGATATAATCGTTATGAAATTGTGTCATTTTAAATACACGTCATCTTATATATAAAATTCTCCTGTCACAGTTTTCGTTCCCATACTCCTCCGAAGCGGCTTGACCGATTCTCATGAAACTTTGTGTGCATATTGGGGAGGTCTGAGAATCGGCCAACATCTATTTTTCATCCCCCTAAATGTTAAGGGTAGTCCACCACTAAATTTTTATTTTGTAGACAAAATTTTTAGTTTCTATTTTTTTTTTATGATACAACATACAAAAATACAATACAATTCTAAATTTTCACCCTTCTACGATCAACCCTTATTTTTTATTTATTAATTGAAAATTGAAATCACATGTATGGCAAAACAACGTTTGTCGGATCAGTTAGTAGTAATATATTAATTTATAATTTAAAATAAAAAGATACGATACAGATTTAAGGAGAAGTAGGGACAAATAGAAACTCCTACATTTAACGCGGCCTGAGTTTGGAACTCGTAAAGAAGTAAATGAACCCACAAATCTGAGGTAAATTGTAGCGCGGAGTAATGCGCGTAGCGTGCGTAGCATTACAATTGCTACATTTCCTCTTACGGGTTACAGGTAATGATGGCAATCTCTGGTTTAAATAAATAAAAATTGACGCGACAAAAGCGAGATCTGGTCTTCCAATTTCTATCTCTGTTTGATAATCAATTCATTAACAATGGTCATAAGTAGATAAGACTGTGCCGAACACACGCACTTTGCGTATAAGGCATGCGGGTTCCCTCACGATGTGTCATGAGTAAACTTATATTTCTTTTTGTTTTGGCTCCTGTTCGCGAAATGATACTGGGTTCGATTCCCGCCGGCACGATCAACACGAATGTTGAGAGCATATTTTGTGACTGTGGACTGTAAATAATAACATATACCAGTTCTAACAACAGTACAAACGTATAAAGATATGAACCATATTATATGATATGATATGATACCAAATTATTATTATTCATTAAGGTTTCATTAATCATGTGAAACCCCTATATCGACGGAAATAGAACCTCCAGGTTATAAATAGTTATACAAAGTTGCAATTTACATATGAAATAATCCTCAGTTAAAATAATTTAACGGAATTTAATAGAAATGCTTTTTAAGTGTAGAGTGTTTAAGCCCACTAGTGTAGCACGCGGTAAGAGCGTCGTTATAAAATATTCTAACCTGTATTAAAACACATTTTAACTAAAGTACAATTCTTTTAAATTAAATAGTGTTTTTCCTATATAACATTTAACGGGCGCTTGAGGGACTCACTACTAGTACAATCTTCGCACGATCGATCTGGATGTGAATCGATATTTCTCGCGTACATTGATAATCTAGGATAGCATTAATTATATTTAATCTTAAAATTAATTATTTAATTACATTTAGGATCGAATCAAATAAAAATGCAAAACTCATGAAATTCAAAGCCCGATCAGCGATTGATAGAGCTTTGAAAAACTATTTAGATTTGATATAAGAATTTATTTCCATTATGAACCTTATTTATGATTTAGCCACCTTTTAACATTATTATAAGTACAAGAACACAACATTAAAAGCCTCCAATCTCCTTTAATTTATTTCACTGCTTTATCGTTAAATAAATAATAAACCTTTCCTTATTTCATAGACAAAATTCAATTCTAATGAACTTGACAATGTCAAACTCTCTACATTCTTTTTATTAAATTTACCCCGTTGACAATTTTTAGTAGCATTTGATGATCTTTTCATCTGTTTAGCTCTTGACTTGACAAAAACGTTGTAAGGGCCTTGTTTGTTCAGGATGTTGACAAAGGGACCTTCAATTAAAATTACCTAGTATGCTAATGAGGCCGTCTCGCAGTTTTTTGCTCGTTGGATAAACCGTTTTGAATATATCTAACTAATGGAGCTTTATATTGTATATATGTATCCCGCAAAATGTTTGTATAGCCGGAGATAAAATTATGTGTGAATTTTTCATATAACTGGGAACCAAGAAGTAAAGAGTATTAGTAAAAGAGTAGCTCGATATAAAAACGTAAAAAGTGAAAATCCACGGTAAGTTGAGATGTATAGCCATGACGTAATTGAGAAAGCACTTGACTACAGCACTCAAGCTTTCATTACCGGCCATAATGAAAGCCTTAAACATTGAATGGATAATACAATGTATATGAAATTATGTACCATTTACATAACAAACACAACACAAAAATTAAAAATAAGTAACGAATAACATAAGAAACAGAGATGAGCCTAATGTAATATATTTTTCACTTTATAATACAATGGTTGGAGCAGATACGGGTAGAGTCATTAGTAATTTTAGATATAAAATATTATAGCTTTGTGTTTACTTTGTAGTTTGTAGACATTGGGACTCAGTTTTGTTTTTGGTAAGATTGATTTGTTCTAAATTGAAATATCATTATTTCATTCATTTTGTATATTATGACGTCGCTAATATTTTAATTCCATTGCAGAAAATTGAGCCTATAAAAGTTCCCCTAGGGTGAAGCATTTATTAAACGATGATACGTGACCGCTCTTGTTGTCGGCAAAGTTATTTGCGGTATTTCGACCTCGAATACCTATTTAGTGCCAAATAAGAATCCACCTTCATGTATAGTCAGCGTTCTTTTGCCTAATTTACATAACTCATATTAATAAATATAATAATATATTTTCTAATTTAACATTAATGTCTTAAATCCATATCTACTATTTTTTATTTACAATGCCGGTTTTTTTTTCGATTTGTGTTTTTTCATTGAAGAAAAGCGACGAACTGAGTATTTAAATACTTTGCATGGTTTTAAAAATGTTCGAAAAGGAAAATCCTTAAGAATTGTGGTATCACTAATTCTTAAGGTGATCTCTCTTCATGACCTTGGTATGAGATGTCTCCATCTGTCAATCTGTACGAGCAACGTTAAGAACTGCACTATACTATTCTCGAATCTGAGGATAATTTTCGAAGGTTCGGACTTTCTTGCTTTGACATTAGCTTATACTGTTAATTCAATTATTTTAATTATCACAATACAAGTATCAAAACTGTTCAATATAATAAACTAAATAACATGCCTATTATGCCATTTTATACCTGTATTTGTAAGCATTTTACGTTTTTATGGCAATTCGTATGATAACTCTACGAGAAAGATTTAATTTAATAAGCTCAGTTTTACCGTAAAATATTATGTAGGTCGTCATTATTTTTAGTTCCATATGGGAACACACATTATTAGTAGTTTTGTCACAAACCATTTATGGAAAAGGAATATCCAAAAATCCTTCCATGTCCTTAATACCTTCTTATTTCACTAATCGAAGAAATTGAATAAAGATGAATTAAAATGTCTATCCCATGCTATGTGATAAATAAGTTAAACCATTTTTTTATATTTATTTTTATTACAATGTTGGTCCGAATAGAACAAGCTAGAGTCAACATGAAATTTAACACCATTCAAATATATTTTTGTGCTCACAAACGCCAAGAATTTTTGTTTGAACTATATATAACAAAAACCGTAATCGATGTGATACATATAAAAGTCGTATTAATAACACTATTAAGCTCAGCATTGGATACTTTTTTAATTTTTCCTGCTCCCGTAGGTCGATACGTACTGCACATCTTAATCCGGTGAAGCCGCTGGGAGCAATTATTAACATGACTTTGACATCTGCTTTCACAATGTCGACTGTGTGTGTATATCTTTTATTTCCAAGACTTATTTTTATGACATCAATAAAATAATGCTGAAGCTATAAAAAATATTGGAAGAATAAAACATTTTATAGTGATTGAATAAAGCCATGAATTTTAATAGTTTAAGACCCGCAGCTGTCCACGGAATCGTATACGTACTTTTTCACGACCCGGACGAAATTGACATTCACGATATAAAAGAATTGTATTATACACGTTTGAGTATATTATATCTACCTCATATAAAAACCATAAAGTGGTATAACATCAGGGAACTTGTATTACCTATCGAGTTGCATTGATTTGCTTCTTATTATTGTCTTTTATTAACATAACTATTACTCATTATAATAAATTTCTGATTTATTTTATGTATTTTTGGAGAAATTTAAATATAATTACATTATTTAAATTTTTTATGATGTTTGCGTGTTTACAGCATCTTTCCGTAGAAAGTTGGGAAAAATTCCTTAAATAATGAAATTATATTTAGATGTTTGAAAATGGTACATAAATTTAATAAGTGTCTTGTATATGCTTACAAGATTTTTTACTTTTTATAAAATGTTATTATCACCCATTGCTCAGCTTTAATGGTTTACCTAATACTATAATATAATAAATTTAAATACATGTATACTGCAAGATATAAAGCCACTTATAAATAAATGATTGCTTGTATGTTAGGTAATAAGGTTTTAAGACCACTTAACATTACATTAGCTTATAATAATTCAATTATTTTTATATCACAATACAAGCATCAAAAGCGTTCAATATAATAAACTGGTTGATAAGCTGCGTAGTTGATTAAATGTCGTTGCGTCAATTCAAATTGATTAACATCCATTTCTCGATATTTCCTGTAATTCATCTGTATTCTAGACATGAAATTGATTTTCTCTTAAAATTGTTACTTCACTCTCCTTTGGTTTGACTCCCAATCAAGTCAAACATTTAACTTGGAAGTGTTCCATTGACCGTCATATTCTATTGTTATTGTAACGTTTATACTAACAATAGAATACATATGATGTTTTAGCTGTTGCTCGCTTATTGACCCGTGTGTAATGATGATATACAATAGACATATTGTATGTAATTTAGTTTGTATAAATATATATACATGACATATTTGTTACTCTAGGTCTAGGGTATCAGCCTCCTGAATATATACCATATTTTATCAAAATTGACCCAACCGATTGCGTGGTGTAATTACGAACATACTCACAGTCACCAATTTTTGCCCACATCCTACTATTTCTATATAAATAATAAATTCTTCCAATATATCAATTAAGTAGGAAAATATAATCTTCGAACTATTCTGGCGTGCATTGCCAAAACTGCTAGAGCATATATAAATGTATGATGGAAATGTATCTATATCTTAAATTATGCTGTAAAAAAGCCCGCCACATTATCTATCTTATGTGCAGAATCGTGAACCAAAACTATAATAAAAATTGATATAATATATATTTTAAGTGTACATTTGGTAGTAATGGTGCGCTTCTATCTATATTAGATATAATACAAACGAAATTTCAGATGGATTGGCCACACGATCAGATATCGAGCCGAGAACAAAGCTTGAAATCGTTAGGAGGCCATCGCGATGCGGTGGCACAGTGTACTCAAGGCGGCAGACAGTTGTCGGCGAGCTACCAGCACAAGGGCTGAGTTGGTCAGAAGCCGTGGCAGTTCCTTATTACAGCGTGGCGCTCTTGTGAAGACCCTCTGTACCATCGGAGTACCATAGGACAACAACAACTGCATACTAAATATAAAATATTTATTTATATATCATGGAGTGCACGAGTCTCTTTATTATCGCGGGGAAAGCCATAGGAATCATCTTGTATATATTTATATATTTTGAGAAGAAAAATAAGATAAAATTGTAGTTTATTTTGTTTGGTTTCCGTTGAAAATAAGTCACATGTGAAATACTCCTAAAATATTTATAACTAGCGACCCGCCCCGGCTTCGCACGGGTGCAATACTGATACTAAATACACTACAGAAAAATAAACGCGTTGTCGTAAAAAGTAAAAGGAAAAAAAAGTTATTGTGGTTTATCCATAAGAGATAGACATATACCATCACGGACTTTTCTGTAGACCTTTTCAATGTGTACAATACTTAGTACATTATTTTGATAAAACTCGTAGGGTTCAGCCTGCGTTTGCAATGTAATCGGAAAAAATGTAATTATTTACAACATCACATTAGAAACCTCAAAAATACAACAGTACTTCTCTACTATTTAATGGATGTTATTATACATATAATAACTTCCTCTTGAATTCCACTGTATCTATTAAAAAAAACCGCATCAAAATCCGTTGCGTAGTTTCAAAGATTTAAGCATACAAAGGGACAGAGAAAGCGACTTTGTTTTATACTATGTAGTGATAATAATGTAGTTCGGATGTCAGCTATCATATCCGTTCAAGCTTTTTCATTTAATAGCCTTTGATCGCGCGCAAGTATTCCAAATCTAGACGCGGCGTTGCCATTCCAATATTTCTCAGATTAAATTGGTTTATTGGAAGCGCTGGAGCCGGGAATCATTCAGTTAGGAAATATCGTTGAAAGTTGAAACGTAAAATGATCCTATTACAAATGGTGTCGAATACACACGAATATATTACTCGGGCGACCCACTCCAACTGTGTATAAGGGATTTATTAGCAAACATAATAAAAAAATCTTATTTTAGGATCAAATATTCAATTATACCATATACGCTTTTAATTATATACCAATCATATAAAGGTTTATTCTATCATTGTGCAAAATTGATGAAAAATGCGAAAAATTCACAGTCTAGCAGCCAAGCGTGGCAACATTGCTGTTCAAAGGTGAATATAGGCTTTATTAAAAGGTTAATATACTCTGCCCTTCAACGAACTAATATTTGTCAAATAGGAGATACTTGAAACTGGAGATAAGCTAAGTAATAAACTGATTTAAATAATCTCTATCAGCTAAGTTTTGATTAATAAGGTAGATAAATGTGTCAAACAATAGATTTGTTCGTTAATATATTTTTGAGGTTAAATTTTCTCAGTCCCTATTCTGAAAAATAACGTATAAGATCTGTTATACTGATACCGGTATAAGAGATCTTTATTTGACGCGTATTATTATAAATATACTAAGTTCTTTATCCTGACTCCCCAGGATGGATGAGGAGGATGTACCCGGTTATGATTTTTTAATCTTAAAAACATTTATCGCTCTTGATTTTGTGTTTTGCGTCTAACGTGATGCCAAACATTATTTTTTTAACATTTAATACGAGTATATCAGTGAATTAAATGTTTTATTCATGTCAGACTAACAAAAGCTTGTCGTAAAACAGCTGAGCAGACCTATAAGGATTACTTAGTTAGTAGTAATAGCTTTTTCTATTTTAGACGAAGTAATATTCAGTATTTATTAGATGCAATTATTTCAGGGTTGACGTTGATCGTAAAACGTGTACAGTCGTTTTTGAATTGTACCAGATGAATTCTTTAGTTAGCAGACGAATAAGACTATTTTAGTATTAAATAGCTCTTATAAGATCACCTTTACACTAAAAAACCCATTACCAAATGTTCAAATCGAAATATCGTCTACCCCACCTGTTCTCCTGAATATTGGATCAGCCTCTAAAATCCTTAAAAATACATATTTATGCAAATCATGGGCTTATGGAAATGAATCGCAAGCTCTAAACGGACTAAACTTTCCAAAAGTTTTGTGCCTTATTTTTCATATAAATTCGCTTCGGTTTCGTAACTCCACAACACATTAAATCAAAAAAGTGTGTTTCATAAAATAACACTCTTATATAATTTGATATCTTCTTTGTAATTAACTGTACTTAAAATATTTTAAGTCCATAGTTGAAGATCGAATTCCATTCAGAAATAATTTAAATTATTATCAATTAGATGAATATGATTTTTTTAATACTTTATTGCATTGTAATTAACGTTTGTATTTAAAAAAGTAAAATGACCGTGCAACTGTAAGGGAGTTGCTGCATCTGACAGAGGACACGCGCTTTGCGATATAATCAACCAACCTCCAGTAATGTTGAGGATGTCCAGAAAAACAAGAATTTGAAACCAAATAATAATTTCGTTTTATTCCATCGTTTAATCTCACAGCAAATTAATTATTCAAATACAGACAAACGGCGGGACGTGTCTCTCTGACGTCACTCTCTCATTGATCAAGACCAGAGCTCGACTGCTAATTAACACAAACATTGCTTGAGATTAAAGGAAAAACGGAAGAACTTGTTCATTATTATGAAATAATAATTCTTCATAAACCTATTTCAAATTAAAAGGTATGGTAATAAATATTATTTTGTGGGTCGGAGAAGACAAAAAATACTTAAATTTAAACTAGAAGAGTTTCTTATAAATTATTTTAGAAGACTACATTTAAAAATACCTATGATAGATCACACATACAAAATACTCAGGAGTCAAGATATTAAAAAAAATAATGTAAGGACTTTATATTCCCTCTCTATTTCCGTGATGATACCAGTGAAAGTGGTTATATTGGACCAATTAAATTCAGAATATTGAACAACGATAAACATGGCAAATGTCAAACGGAAATAGTTTGACAGATGTTTATGACAAAATATTTTTATTAACTTTTATACCGTGGCAAAATGGCACAGCAATAAAATTAGAATTGTTCCAGTAAAATATAGTAGAAGAGTTGTAATATCCTGAGATTCCTTCTCTGTGTAAATAATTCGAGATTTTATCTGTAGAATTTGGCACCCATTCAGATATCAATCAATCGTTTTTAGAAAAGACTAACCTATTTCTTCATATAAAACCTGCATTAAACTCAAAAAAACTCAATGAATTATTGAATGTACCATAATTGTTATTAAATATACAGGCTTAATGTTATCGACATACAATCGTTGCTTCAATAATTTGTGTTGCTGATAGCAGTCTGATTATATTGGAATAAATAATAATCTAGATAACCTCTACACCCAGTTATTTATATTAATGTTTATTTAAAATGAAGCTAAAATAGATAGCTATTGTATCGTTTGAATCACTTCGATTTTCTCCATTGAAAACTTATTTTTATAAATAAAAAAAGAACTCCTACGTAGCAATCAGACCTTTTCTAACAAATTTATTAAAAATTTTGTTTATCTTTGGGTAGTGTGAGAATATTTCTATGAAAACAACTTTCTATTCTGATCAAAAAGCTCTATACAAGTTTATATTCATTGCCGTATTATGTAATTCTTGTGGGACGTATGACGAGGTCAAATTGGCATTTTATAAATCTAAAGTCAAGGTCAATGAAAAGAAGGCAACCGCTTCACAAATTCAAGCTGTCTGAACATCGGCGCCATGGCTTAGTTGGTTAAAGCGCCTGTCTAGTAAACAGGAGATCCCGAGTTCGAATCTCGGTGGTGCCTAGTTTTTACTTTTTTAATTTTTTGGATCCATTTCTAGTTTAGTCTAGATGCCTTTAGTCTAAATTATAAAATTAGTTTATGGTGTTATCAAACAACAACCATACAAAACTAAGTAATACATTTCGAGCCCAATCATTGAATGCGGCTTCATGTAAAATTACAATGAAGTAACGTTTGGATGTTCTAAGGTTTATGCTTTCGACATTAACAAAACTGACATTATGATTAGACTAGGCTTCTGGCATTAGCAGGGCATTAGTTAACTTTGTAGTGCATATGCAATGCAATATATATGGAAATATTAAAATAACTTTCAGCATTCATATCAAGTGTATGCAAAGAGCTTGCATCCATTTGCACTCGAATAATATTATGAGATCACGTAATTGCATCCCAACCTGAATATGAAAAATATTTTTAATTAAAACCAATCTACTTTGTCATTATATTTGTTTTATTAAATCACAGAAAATACACTACAGAGACTTTCGAATACTCAATCTAGTTCATATAATTCTTTCATTTCATGCATCGTCGTATTCTGTGAAATATGATTTACACTATTACATCATACGCTGTATACTTGGGTAGCTTGAGGTACAAGCGTCTTATATTTTTTAAAATGATACTATAAAATAAAATCTTCATTTATATAAGTAGGTAATTGTTGGCATGGTAACCTGACATTTATATATAAATAGTTTATATATGTAAACAGAGATAGTCAAAATAGCCTGCTGGATATTTATTTAATAATATTATGAATTAGTTAGCGTGTAGTAACAGATGTTCAATGTGATGGGAGTTTCTCAAAGCTATTGGACAGCCTTACCATCGATATAAGACTTTGAGATGATGTCGAATAATAAATGAAAATTGAAATCACATTAAGGCAAAGCAACGTATTGCCAAATCAGTGTAATTTATTAAGCTGATACACATTATATATAAATCACATATATATTCTTATGTAGATTTGTTGGTTGATAGTCGCGTCAGCTTCAGCAGTAAAATTTAGATTATGGATCTAACTCAGTCGCTAACAATATTTGAATTTTAAATAATATTTTGAGGCAATGTGCCTCTTAAAGAACCGTCTTATTTTTATTTAATTAATTCAAAGTAGCACAAAGTTATGTTAGCAGCGAAGAGAAATTATTACATCTCCGAAGGTAAGGCCGAAGGTGTTTTAATTATGCAAATGTCTTAATATGCAAATGACTCTGACTTTAATAATTCAGCTAATTTATCACAGTGCACAATTTAATATAATAAATGAGCTAAGTGTAGTATATTTTGATAGATTTATATAGCAGTAATAAATTCGATTCTCAATTCTATATTAAGATTAGCAAACTCATCTTTGCAGATGTAATATTTTGAAATATCTTCGCACATTAAATGCATCGTTTTTCCTGCTCAGTTTAATAAAAATAAACTAGAAAGAAGACTTAGACGAATATCGCGCCCTTTTTAGCTCATTGCATAGTATGAGCGCGAATTTGTGAACTGAGAATGGCGGGAACTTTCCCGCCATTCGATTACTTAATCGAAACATGACCGTACTTGATATAAGGAGAAGGAAACAAGAAGGTATCAAATAGCCGCTTCTTTCCTTCTCCTCCACCCTAACAGTTAAACAATATATACCACTTATAAAACAAAGCAAAAAAAAAAAAAAGACCGTACTTGATATATAAGTCAATAAGGATATAATAACAAGATAATATCCTACAATTAATTAACATTATATATAATTGTGATGGGTGCTATGGATTTATTAATTATGACCTACCAACTAAATGTATAATTATTAATTCTTATATAAACTTAACTGAAACAATATTTATTTGTACATCTAAGTTAAAGGTGGGCACTGAGTTGCTAGAAAAGTTACACTAACTCAAACACAAAAAAAAAATAGCAAAGAAAGTGTACCCAAATGAAATGTTTGATTTCTTTGATTCTATAGCGTTTATTACATACGCGTTTAAAAGACATTTGCATTTTGTACATATAAAAACATGTTTCACGGTATTAAATAATATTATACGAGTATTGTATATAACATTTACGTACCTACGAAGTTGTACAGCGACTTCCTGTTCCAAAAATTTAAAACAAAAAAAAAAAATCCAATTTTTTTTAAAAAAAAACACCTCCCCCCCCATTTTCCCCCAACAACCAAAAAAAAAAAAAAAACAAAAAAAAAAAAAAAAAAACCCCCAACCCCCCCCCCCCCCCCCCCCCCCCCCCCCCCCCCCCCCCCGGCCCCCCCCCCCCCCCCCCCCCCCCCCCCCCCCCCCCCCCCCCCCCCCCCCCCCCCCCCCCCCCCCCCCCCCCCCCCCCCCCCCCCCGGGGGGGCCCCCCCCCCCCCCCCCCCCCCCCCCCCCCCCCCCCCCCCCCCCCCCCCCGGGGGCGGGGGCCCCCCCCCCCCCCCCCCCCCCCCCCCCCCCCCCCCCCCCCCCCCCCCCCCCCCCCCCCCCCCCCCCCCCCCCCCCCCCCCCCCCCCCCCCCCCCCCCCCCCCCCCCCCCCCCCCCCCCCCCCCCCCCCCCCCCCCCCCCCCCCCCCCCCCCCCCCCCCCCCCCCCCCCCCCCCCCCCCCCCCCCCCCCCCCCCCCCCCCCCCCCCCCCCCCCCCCCCCCCCCCCCCCCCCCCCCCCCCCCCCCCCCCCCCCCCCCCCCCCCCCCCCCCCCCCCCCCCCCCCCCCCCCCCCCCCCCCCCCCCCCCCCCCCCCCCCCCCCCCCCCCCCCCCCCCCCCCCCCCCCCCCCCCCCCCCCCCCCCCCCCCCCCCCCCCCCCCCCCCCCCCCCCCCCCCCCCCCCCCCCCCCCCCCCCCCCCCCCCCCCCCCCCCCCCCCCCCCCCCCCCCCCCCCCCCCCCCCCCCCCCCCCCCCCCCCCCCCCCCCCCCCCCCCCCCCCCCCCCCCCCCCCCCCCCCCCCCCCCCCCCCCCCCCCCCCCCCCCCCCCCCCCCCCCCCCCCCCCCCCCCCCCCCCCCCCCCCCCCCCCCCCCCCCCCCCCCCCCCCCCCCCCCCCCCCCCCCCCCCCCCCCCCCCCCCCCCCCCCCCCCCCCCCCCCCCCCCCCCCCCCCCCCCCCCCCCCCCCCCCCCCCCCCCCCCCCCCCCCCCCCCCCCCCCCCCCCCCCCCCCCCCCCCCCCCCCCCCCCCCCCCCCCCCCCCCCCCCCCCCCCCCCCCCCCCCCCCCCCCCCCCCCCCCCCCCCCCCCCCCCCCCCCCCCCCCCCCCCCCCCCCCCCCCCCCCCCCCCCCCCCCCCCCCCCCCCCCCCCCCCCCCCCCCCCCCCCCCCCCCCCCCCCCCCCCCCCCCCCCCCCCCCCCTATATGCATAAAGTTACTCCATCTCTAAGATATATTTTTAAAAATAAATTCAAACAAATTTATGAAATCACTACATAAAGCTGGTCGCTGTTGGCATCAACCGAAAGTAATATCATCTGAACTTTTAAAAATTCACCTCGTGTAAGTCCCAAGCGAAAGACTTGTGCGTAGTATTGCGGCTCCGAAATTGTGTAATTTTTATAAACAGTTATGTATAAGTAAAAAGAATATTGTATGTATTTATTAATTGTACTTTAAAAAATAATATAGTTTTGTCATAAATTGGTATTAAACTTAAAAATGAATGGTCATTGTTTCGCAACATAAAAATGGCGCTAAACGCATTTATACAGATTTTCTGGAGAATTCTTTTGCAAATGGCAATCATTATCAGACTTTTTAAAAAGTATTTAACATCTTTTCGTGAGAAACTATAATTATAATGTTACAAATCAACAGATGAATAAATCTCGTGTATCGTTAAAGATTTCTCTAACCAAATCATCTTAATGCTCTCTTGGAAGATCAGTGTTGCTGTTAGTGGTTTTTCAGTCAATATGATAGCCTCGATAGCCTACAGTCATTGAGGCACTTTATCTCGTCTCATCGTTTTAAAATTAAATAAACAGTATTGGGCGTAATACAAGTTAAACACTTAATTAATAGATAGCTTTACTTCAACTTACTATATAGTTTCATATTAAATCGATGTAGCACGTTTTCAAAAAAAATTATATACTTTTTTCTCGTTTAAATGTATCTTATCGTCTTCTCCATTAGTGCATTCAAGTATAACAATTAATTAAGTGTTTAACTTGTATAATACGTATAATACTGGGTAAATATATAGTTTTATTCAGTATAAAGTCTCAGTACTACTCAAGAAAACAGCTATTGACCTGCACTATGTACCAAAACCATTTGTGGAATGGGAATATTGAAGCAATGCGGTGCATCGGGTTGCATACATTAAACATACTTCATAACGAATGTGAGTTATGACAAGGTTCTTGTTGTATGAATGAAACTAATAATTATTATTGTCGCTTGATTCATAAATTTATTGTTTTTCGATATATTAAATATTTACAATTGTAACGCGTAAAAGGAATCACGCTAAGGTATTTTCATTATATACAACGAGGACGACACCCTTAGTTACAGGGAAGACGTATAAACAGCATTTCTCTTGAACATTAGGCTCAGGAGGGCACTGTAACGCAATACCGACTTTTTGCTTTAAAGATAATTCGTATATGAAATTTCATAGGCTTGTATAAAAGTTATAACGGATAGGCTTTTACACAGATACTACTTTTGCTAGCTTTGGTTCGTTCCATCAATTTTTGGCACGATTTTGCCGTACATAAACGAATCACAGTGGTTAAGTGGAGTACGGTTCTTTCAGCATCAAAGCCGTTTAACCAAATTTTCAATTGACTTGCCAAGCAAATCGGATAAACTTTAACTTATCCGGTTTGCTGCGGCGCATAGGTTTTCTCTGCTTCGTTCCGTTTTATGACAACTCTGTGAAGACTGTGGCTGTATTAAAAAAAAAGTGAAGGACAATGCCGCGTGAGTCCTCTTTCAATTTAAGCCCGTGAATTGATGAAAAGTAATCAAGTTTGGGCAATAAAAGCACCTGTGTTGCCCCCGAGCGCCTCTCACACGGTTTATAGCAAAGGTTTTGTTACATCCTCCGTTTTCCACAACTTTCTCTTTATTTGCGATTTTTATTGACGGTCCCAATTCTTGTGAACATTTTCTTAGAGTTCGCCGTTTCGTTTATTTTATTCCTAAGTAAAGCGACACAACTCAATATATATTGTTTATAAGAATTATATTCATTTACACACTGTTGGTTAGCCCTGAAGCAAGCCATTACTGGCTTGTGTTATGGGCTAACCACAACTTATAAACATATACTTTATATGAAAACACATATATATAATTATTTTATATACATCCTATGAAATAAAAACAAGTACAAGAAAAATACGATGTACATTAATTTAAAAAATGGTTTTGTTTGTGGAATTTAATGTTAATAGATAAGATAGCGTTGCAAACTTTTATCTATTAATAAAAGTGATAAATCATGCGTTTAAATTGGGCGTTCAACAAAGGCGCAACTAGATTGCGAATTACAAAAAACGAATTCAATTGCAACAGATTAAAAACAATTATTTATGTAAGTTAAAGTATCATTTTACTAATGCAATACAAAATCTTTGCACCGATAGAATATATTTACTTTACTGGTTATTTGTAATCTACGTATTCTTTATCTATTTTTATTCTATTAAGTTACTACTCAATTTTCAGTTTCCAGAAACTTAATTTCAAAATTTAATAGTACCACAAACGGTCTTATCCATTGATCCATTTTTGTTTGAGATTATGAGAGTTACCATGGCAACAAGAAGTCTAACTCAAATCCACGTTTTATGGTTAGGCCTAAGATTAACAAAGCGCTTTAATGAAATATCTTCTAGCGTAACCCGCTTAAAGAGATTGAAAATATAAAATTTTCATTTCACCATTTCAATCGCCTCTCAGATCCCGCACAAGCTTCCATACGTCAGACAATACATCCAATTGCAGTCCTCGAAGCCTCTTGAAGCACTTTAACAAACGTTGCGTTCTATTTATGATTTTGAAATTTGAAATTGAACTTTTTGCTGTTTAAGTTCTACAACTTAGCTTACCAACATAATATACATTTTCAAATTTTTAACTAGTCTTTTTTGTATGCTACCATGTTTATAAGCAAAGCGCTTTAGTTGAGATTACCAATGCAAATACTATTTTCGTACGTCATGCGTCATTCTTTTTCTCGAATTTTGTACACACAGAGTTGGGATTTTAAATCGGAATTACGTCTGTTCGACTTTTTCATATTTTACACAATTTAAAATTCACTTTATTAAATTACTAGCTGATCCGGCAAACGTTGTTTTGCCATACATGTGATTTCAATTTTCAATTAAGAAATAAAAAATAAGGGTTGATCGTAGAAGCTTGAAAATTTAGGATTGTATGTATTTTTGTATGTTGTATCATAAAAAAATAGAAACTAAAAATTTTGTCTAAAAAATAAAAAATAAAATTTAGGGGTGGACTACCCTTAATATTTAGGGGGATGAAAAATAGATGTTGGCCGATTCTCAGACCTACTCAATACGCTCACAAAGTTTCATGAGAATCGGTCAAGCCGTTTCGGAGGAGTTCAAGTTCGAGCCCCGTGACACGAGAATTTTATATAATATTGTGAATCTAAATCATTCCCAGATCCCCTTAAAGACACACAAAAAATTTCATCAAAATCGGCCCAGTCGTTTGAGAGAAGTTCAGTGACATACACACTCACAGAAGAATTATATATATAAAGATAAACAAAACCTCTATTGCCAAATTCTGTTTATATTCCGAAATTGAGTTTTTTTTAAATAGGCAAACTGGCAGGTATCTCTGACCGCTCGGTCTATTACAGCTTTTTCTAAATTATAGCCCGACTTCGTTCGACGGATTTGAAATAAACGTAACGACTACACAGCGTGCGAATTAAATTTTAAACAATCAGAGTTACGACAACATTCAGATATGCCACACAAACACTCGCGCTGTTTCCTACTAACCCTTTATAATTAATATTCGTCTCGCCACAAATGGTGTACTTAGCTGTAAACTAAATACATTGATATTGTTAGTTCTAATTAATGTTCTAACTTTTGATGGTTAAAGTTTTGAATGAATTTTGATTACTATGTAAAAAATAATCTTAATAATAATAATTACATTATGCTATACACTTTAAAACTTCTGTTTTACGGAGTATAGCTTAGATTCAACTGTGTAAAGAAAACTTTAATAATGATATTGATCTCTAATGATTATTATTGTTTTGAAAATACTCGATAATATGTGAAATCCTTTGAAGTCTTACATATGGCTTGGTTTCACTTCAATATTTCCTTTCACAATCATATAAAGGCAAATTATAGACAGCTTCGAAAGTGCAACTTTTACTTTCGTTAGTAAGCAATATTCGCAAAATAATAACCTAGCCTTTATATGAGAAACAACTTCAATAGAAACTTTGTCGACAGACCGTTTATCATTTAAATCTCGGCGGAAATATTAAACGTGTCTTTCCTGCATCATTTCTCATAAATCTTGGAAAACTTGTAAATGCGTAACATTTATCTTGACGTATATACTATACACTAGGTGAATTGCGTTGCTCCATATAATACAAAGGCACCTTTTCCGTATATTAATGAAGTTATTCAAATTTTTTTGGGAACAGTCTGGAATTTCACCTAATGTTAAGTGACACCGTCTCCCATGGATACTGCCAGATACTTTACTATATTTTATTATGTATGTAATGTATAGCGCATCGCTGTTTTTTCATACAATCAATGACCTGATTTTAAACCTATAATATATAAATAATTATCAACTTAATAACAACATTATAAATTAACATAGCGAGATTTTTCATTTCACTCCTCTGTAGCAAGAATTGATGAAAAGTGGGTTGAAGGCCTAAACTAGCTTTTAAAAAAATGACCAATGAAATTATTGGTGACTGGACTTTAAACGACGCTTACTTTTTTACCTCCGAATTTTTTTTTAATAACAAAATAATCACAAAAAAATGATTTAAGATAGCTTTATAATAGGCCATCTCTCCGATAAATCGATAAACATAATTTATTTCGAGTCACGTCACCCCTCATCACGAAAGTGTAAGGCTTCCCTTAGAAATATGAAAATAAAATTGATAGACAGTCTAGGAATCCCATCCACATAAATTAATTATACATAAGGTACTTTAATTGAAGAGATTAAAGGAAAACAAATCCTCTCATATGTGTTGTTCTATTAATTTATTCATAGTCGTAGCGTTGATGTCCTAAATTGGAGAGACGTGTTGTGAATATGCTACGAAAGTAAAAATATCTATTGAAATGTAAGTGTATTTGAGTGTTTCGAATATCTTTAACCCGTTTACTTACTAAAACGATGAATTTTGTTACATAACACACAATAAAAAACGATAAAAATGTACATTTTGTTAGTGTCTTCCACATTATAAAATATCACAAAATATTGTATCTGCGAATATATTCGATACAGGAAATGTTTGTAACAAACTTAGATGTATCAATGTATCTAGTGAAACAAAAATGGCACTATTTTCTAAAAGAAAAGATAATCTCAATTTTTTTAGGAATCTCGCTGTTGGGGCCTTGACAACTTAGCTCAGGCTGTGGCGAGTGAATTACAGTTGGCTATGTCTGCAATGCATTGCTGTATGTCTAGGCAGAAGCTGGCGGGGATCGTGGGGCACGGCAACGGCTCTAGATTGGAGGCCAATGCGGTCTGTTTAACATCTGTAAGATTTGGTTAGCCAGAAACAATTGCTCCCGCAAAGGACAAATAACATACAAGTTAATTAAATCTTCACAAGCATGCTGTTTTCTGCCACACTATATAGATCTTTTGATATACGTATAAGGGTAAAATTATATTTATAACGTTCAATAAACAGTGGCTTCATCCAGTTTAGTTCTTCAACAAGCAGTGATAAAATTGTCTCAAACAAAACCAGAAACAATGTAACATGTGTAGAGGAAACGTTTATCTACTCTGCACTTAAACGGGAGACCATTTATTGCGGGCACTAAGTGGGACCTATATATGCTACTATTAGGTTTTTGAAAAGAAGTACAGTATCCACGCTCCCATCTCCCCTATAGATTCAGGTTGATTATACAGTTATTATTAAACTAAGAAGTCTCTTAAAATTTTTTTTTGGAGGGTTTTTGAGTGAGATCGTGGTAAAGCATCAATGAAAATCTCATATATAAAATTCTCGTGTCACGGGGTTCGAACTTGAACTCCTCCGAAACGGCTTGACCGATTCTCATGAAACTTTGTGAGCGTATTGAGTAGGTCTAAGAATCGGCCAACATATATTTTTCATCCCCCTAAATGTTAAGGGTAGTCCACCCCTAATTTTTTTTATTTATTTTTTAGACAAAATTTTTAGTTTCAATTTTTTTATGATACAACATACAAAAATACATACAATCCTAAATTTTCACCCTTCTACGATCAACCCTTGTTTTTTATTTATTAATTGAAAATTGAAATCACATGCATGGCAAACAATATTTGCCGGATCAGCTAGAATTGTATACAATTTTTAGTATAACCTGTTCATTCAATGAATTCCTCTTATACGCCAATAATGGGGTAAAATTATAAAATCTGTTTGCGTGAAGAGGAAATGCCGTGAATAACGGTGTTAGTGATTAAGGAGCTGTTGAGTTCATTACGCGAGCCAAGAGTTTATTAAAATAAACTTTGATTTTATTGTATCTATTTTATGTAACTTAATTATCGCTTTACGTGGAACTCGTTCGAATTCCCTCGTTCTCACAATATTGTTATTTATTCTCCGCTTTTAGATAGATACGTATGTTATTATGTAGGTTGAGGCGGAACGCACTGGCGAGCCCTCTGGCTTCGCGAGTGTCCAGGGCGGCGGTGTCACTTAGCATCAGGGAGCCTCCTCTGTTTGCCCCCTGTTTTATAAAAAAAAGCGTATGTTATTTTCAGTGCGCACCAGTAGTTCCTGAGATAAATACATTCAAATAAACAGGATTCAGATTTAAAATATTGGTATACTTTAAACAGAAAAAAGATGGCACGTCCTTGTTCCACAGAATTGGACTCGGACAAAAATAAATTGTGACAACCAGGAACTCTAGACGGAATTGGACATCGGACTGTACCCGTACTATTGCTACACAATTCTACATGACAACCTGCTTTACAACAAACGAATTTTCCTTTTCTAAAGACCCATTCCATTTCAAACATGCCAAGTCGATCGACTTTTGCCCAATGAGCCAACCGTCGCTTATAACAAAAACACAAAATATATTTTAGGAAATAAGGAAAATGTAATACTAATGGGGGAATATCTCCAATTATTAGTATCACATTTTCCTTAACCTGGAAAGCCGTATATTTCTACAATAAAATCAAAACACGTCACTTAAAAGGAGACATAAAAGCTTTCTTCCATTTCTACGAATAATGTAGAACAAATATTGATAGGACTTTTTATTGCATATGCGAAATATACGAGCTTTTTATTAAAAACACATTAAAGCTAATGTAAATTTAAAATATATTTTTTTTAATAAAATCGTAATCTTACATTTCCCTTACAAATATTTAATATAAATTTGATGAATTTATCATTTATAATTAATAGCAATATTTCCAGAATACAACAAACAAAGTTTCCAACAGACTGAGAGTTGAAGAAGTTTTAACTAATAAATGGCGTAGAATGTCCAAATTAACAAAGTTCTCTATTTATGTCGACGACCACTAACAAGAACTTAACCATAGTACAAGTAGCTTGGGTAAAATATCACTGAAACTTGAGGCAACTTTGCAATTATGCATCTAAGTCGCGGCCGCCCAACTTTCTTCTTGCTACTTCAGTAACTGTACATTATTAGTAGTAAATAGTAGTATGGTATTATATGGTTCCAATGTGTCACATAAAAGTTTTAAGCCTTTGTAGGAAGGGAAAACTTTATGAAATAAAATTATAATTAATTCGTAGTGGATTTGAGTGATGTACATTAAATTAATAATCATTATGCTATTAAGTATATTAGACAATTGGCATGTAAATAACAAAAATATAAAATCATTACGTAGTTTAAAGTTTCAACTCTCTAAAGTCTACCACATAATATCCTAAATTATTTGTTGTATGTTTATAATTAATACATTTTATAATCTACTCTTTGCTAACTTTTTAGCTGTCTAACATGACTTTATTCTTTCTTTTTGTAAAACTTCATTATATAGATATAAACATTATATAGATAGTCAAGTTTTATTGGTACTTTACTTCCTTGTTATATGGTGTATTATAATAAAGCAATAAGTAAATAAAAGTAATACATGGTTTCGTAACAATATAGTGTTAATATATACAATGGCAATTAGTAAACAAAATGTAAATACCGTTATATTACAATGGTACAACGGGATAGACGTAAAAAAACAAAAAAATCATTAATATCAAATATATAATCAAAACTTATTAGAATTTCATTAGCATATGCTTCGAATTTAAATGTATGTTTGTAATTTCTATGACCAAACTCTGGCATTTTATACTTCATACATTCAAAAATATTCCTATTACAAAAACTAGTGAAGAAACTAAACTCCACGTTTACTTTGGGAAGTAGTTCTCTCTCGAAACTGTTTCAGTTTGGGAACTAAATTTATTAGGCCCTTAGGGCTTGCCTTACTATGACAGTATATTTGGAACATAGCTACAGTTTTTAAAACCCCCCCCCGGGGGGGGGGTGGGGGGGGGGGGTACAGTTTGGGAACTACACAGGCAATTTATTGTTAGTATTAGTATTATATAGTACAGTTAGGCCAACAGCTTTGCTGTAGGCTTAGAACCATAACTAGTGATTGAAATAAGAAGTTCCCCCTAAGATGCTTGCGTCCGCCTGGGATTTCGGGAAGGTCTAAGTGTAGCTACAGTTGTCTATCACTTAGCCCACCAACTATGTCTTGTGCTGAGTGGAATCGTATAGAGAAGTAGAAAAGATCGGAACCTATTTCTCTTACCACACGGCGATACCTAGGCGTACGTGTCAAATATATATATAGTATATATAAGAGAGAATGACAATTGTCACTCCTGCAAAACCATTAACGATTTAGCGCAATTAATGCTGAAATACAGATTATCTCCTATTAATTACTCAGTTTATTTGATAAAAGTAATTTTTTTTAAAATATAAAACCATAAACAGTAGAAGCAACTTGTTTGTAGTATAAAATAATACCGTTACAAGAGTCACATTAAGCTCAGTGATCTTTTGAAGTTAATCGGATGACTTTCACTCGACAAAGTTTCTTAACGAGTCCCTTATCTAATCATTATTCAGATATCTAGGCAACCTAATTTCAGTGCAGATAAAACTTTATAGACCTTAGGATTTCAACCATTAGAGATGTTGTAATGATCCAAAAAAATACTGGGAGCTTCAGATATCACCTGCTTTATAACAGAAATGAATTTGAATTTTGAATTTCATAACAAACAAGGTCGGGATTCGAACGCGCCATTGCTCTCTAGGTCCTGACACCTACTTTCCACACAACCTTCACGTGTTGTAAATGGATGTATAACCTTAAAAAGTATCTTCTAATATGGTATAGTTATTATAAATGTTAGAATTTCGGAGGGTATAGGCCCAAATATTTCATCTTATTTTATCAAAAATATTCACTTATCGTATCGAATACTTCTTACTAATTATACCATTCAAAGATATTTAAACTATTTGAAACTATTTTCTTAACGATGTTATATACCACGTATTTCAATATTGAATCGATATATGGACGCCAAGGGATTTCTAGACTCGATATTTTATTGACCGTGTCTCATTTACTCCCGCAATTTATAATCTTGAAATAAATCATTTTCATTTGAATAATTACAAATTAATATCGCTTATTTACAAAATTATTCATCTACTTTATAATGTTAGTACTTATCGGCTATAATTTCAGATGCAACAAACATAAAAACTGTCGAGATATTTCAATTAATTTAACAGCGATTTTAAAAAATGCGTAAATTCAAATGCGACATTTATCTCTCTCATTCTTTTTAGTTAACGTTCTCGATAAAGTTATGTCACTATGCTATCTATCAAATTGACAACGTTTTTATGCAGATTAAAAATATTTTCAGATTTTTACACAACATCTAAAACCTAAGAATTAAATAAAAATAACCAAATAACGTTATTAGATAATATTAAATTGTATGTAAAAGTCGTTTTTCACGGTCTGGTAAATAGGATTACTTGCGTATTTAGGGCTTTGGTCCCTAGAGATAAAGTTATAATAACAACCCTTCGGAGTCTACATGTATTATTAAATACACTTAGTTTTGATCATATGTCATAGTTTAAAATTGATGTGAGCTAAGTGATATATAATGTCTTTTAAAAACAACAGCATTGTGAGCTCACTATTGATGTTATTGCGATCGTTAGGCAAATTGTTTTTAAGTGCTTGGAGTTATATTTATGTTACCCTTTAATCCGTTGTTATCGTTAATCGAATTTTAAAGGAGAGATGGAGAGTATTGCTAGTTCTCGTCTTCCATTCTACGCCCTTGATTTGAGAACTGCCAGTAAACCAAAGTTACATACATTTTAGAGATGTGTAAATATTTTATTGGTACGCCGTACTCAGTGCCTTTTTATATGTAAATTAGAAAAGACTACATTAAAAATGTCAAATTAGCCTTTTTCGGGCCCCCGGGGGCCCCCCCCCTTTAAAAGAAACCTTTTTTTTTTTTTTTTTTTTTTTTGGCCTTTTCTTTTTTAAATCAGATTTGCTCATTGATCATTCAATAAAACAGACGCGAAAATGTGTCTGCTCCACGCCAACTAAATTTGATGCTAGTAATTAAATATGTTTGTGTTTATATAATTATAACTAACCTAAACTGTTACATATAAATGCAAATAATTATATTAGTTACGATGTTTATAGCGAATCCGTGATTCAATTAAGATTTCGACAAACCTTTATTACGCGCCACACTCTGGTTTCAGCTAGGAAATAATACAGCCTGGGTGAGATAATTTGAAGGAATGTTTATATCCTCCATGATAAATCATTACATTAAAACGTAACTACAAGTTTGACCGATTAATAATGCTATTTAGTAAATGATATTCATTAGAAAACCTTGTAAAATACCTTTTATATCAACTTAAATTGGATTTTGTTTTTTCATCATAGATCCGAAGAATTAGTAACCATCATACTTAGTAACATAATTCAAAATCAAAAACCCACACTGTATCCACAGGGACAGAATTTTATAAGTTTAACTATTAATTGTGAACTTATGGAGTACCAAAGCTCATAACAAGTCATTAATAAATAATCACAGTGTTTAAATACAACCATTAATCACACTGTAAATAATTTTATTGAAAACGGCTTCAAAGGAAATGAGGGAAGTTTCTATTACATAAAGCTCTATCATAAATTAATTACCTTGAAAATTCCGTTTTCATGATGGTCAAATGTCAGTGTTACATTTGTTATTTGTAAAAGTTTATCGCAATAATTAAAACTTTCAGATGAGCTAACCTAAAATGCACTTGTCAAGTGAAACAAAGCATAAAATGTTTATCGTTACGTTTATGTATCTATCTCATTTTATCACTAAAAAACCGACTTCAAACTGGAACTAAAATGTTGAAGATTCTCCTCGATTTTTAGGGGATCGAATTGAAAGACCCCTTTACCTTGAAGTTGGTTAAAAAGGTCCCATTGGACCGATTTACTATTTCTTACAAAGTCTCTTGAAAGTTTTTCTATATGCATCCATTTCTATAGATATTTCAACTATGGTACGTGAAAATTATAATTAAATAACAATAAAATCCTTCCTAATAATCGTAGTTCATGTAGATAAACAAAATATCATAAACAAGAAAATCGTAGCACATAAGGAGCGTAAATTTAGTAGTTTTCCTAAACAGTTGTGAAATTATACGTAATTGCGATTTCAAAGCTTAATTGGAATACGTTATCTGCTTGGGTGGCGCGGAAAATCGTTTCATACGAATTAATTATTAGTTAATTAACGCTATATCTGCACCTTATGTGAAGGAAAACTAAGCCATCTTCTAATGCAATGTTTTTCAACCTTTTTTATGATGCGACCCCTCTAGTATAAAAAATTTTTCGCGACCCCCTTCGACCCTTCGGTTTTTAATCATGTATGTATGTGTATATTACAGTATTACTATTAACAATATTAATTGTCTTTATTGGTTTTTTTGACTAAAGTACCCATTTTTTTCGACCTCTGGTGACCTACAGAAGCTTTACAACCTGTGGGTCGCGACCCCCGGGGGGGGGGGGCCACAGGTTGAAAAACAATGTTCTAATGTATCATTTGCTATTGATAACAAATATTCTATATTAAAAATACAAATTAAACGTGTTTCATCGATATCGCCATAGCTTAGAGTCCCTCATCATTCAAGATCCAAAGATGAAACCAATAAAACGTCATCTCATTTTTCTTATTATAAATTTTAAAAGTTGTGAATAAAATGTTACATATTTCTATGAGGCATACACCATATTGTCATAGTATCACATAATTAATCGCGCCTATTTACTTAGACAATTAAAACGGCGCGATGAAGTTAATTAATGCAATTTGTTTGTTCTTTGGAATATTTAATGTTCCACGCGCCTCGTGAAAATTTAATTCCAGCTTGTATGTTTACTTAATGACGCATAATTAATGTTTAATTCGTTGGAACCATCCTGAATGAAGTTATTCAGTTATGAATGTGTGGGAATAACAATGAAAAGTCATTATACAGCCGGACACATACTCAATAGTCGATTGTTATACAAGAGACTAGAGAAAACCAATACAGACAGTTAATGTAGGACAATATAAATATTTCCATTCTGCCGAAGAAGTGATAGTTATATTTTCAAAAAATAAAATATTCTTTCCTTTTATGAATTAGGAATTAAAAAAAAAGTTTTTGCAAGCTGTTTGAAAACCATTTTTCAAAGCTCGATGAAAAGCAGTCACAAAAACACACTCTAGCCCCTATTACCCTCTCAATAACACAACAACGACGGATTATTTAAGCAAGGGTAGTGAAAGTATATATATTTTGTAAAGTAACATTTACCCAAAGAGTTATTTTTATTTGGAAACGGGAACACTGATGCTGGTTAGGATATGAAAACAAAACAACTTCGTTACAGAGATATCGTTTGATTCAATTTTATTGAAAAACCATTGTTTTAATTTATATTATGGCTTGACAATCCGATCTGTTTTTAAGATTTTTAACGTAGTACTTCGTCTTTATGTCGATTACCTGTCAATAAAGCTACGATTTGCTCCCAGATGAGCGTTTAACAGAATGTGGTATGAGTAATGTGAGACGAAAATAAAAACAAAGAGAAAATTATTAATCAAAAAAGTTGTAAGTTATCTCAATTCGATTTAATTATGATATCAAAGAAACCAAGAACACTGTTTTGACGATTTCAGCTTTGTTAATCACAATGTTTACAAAATTAATCGTATTAATTATAAGTGTTAAAATAGAATATTAATAAGCCAAGTCGCATTTTTTTTAGTCCAAATAGAGAAAAGGACAACCACAACATACAAAAGTTGCATTCATAGTAATAAAATCAATTTAAATAGTCGTTAATCGAAACTTTTTTTTGACAAAAAGTATCGCTCACAAAGTGAACGTTTTAATGTGTAATTCAAATCGTAACTTAAGTGAAAAACAAGTAATCAAAATTCTCACAAAGGGACAAAGGAATCGTGAACTTTCATTATTTACTTTGGGCAAATATTATATTTTACGCATCACAAAGGCAAACTTTTCTTAGATCTAAAAATATGTCTGTTTATAAATTGAGCCTCTGGCACATACTTTCGAGAGAACTTAAAAGTCGAATCCCATTAAAATATGAGAGCGCTTTTGTCTTCGTTAACTTCAAAGTGTGACCTAAAGATAATCTTTTTCATAATAACCAGACGCTTACGTCTTATTTTTATATACACTTATATACGTCTTACGTCTTACTTTCATATACATTTTACATTTCGTATACATTACTATTATAAAATCAATTTTTATATTAAACTTGCGTGGCCGTCCCAAAAACGTAAACAAACCTTTTTCTATGTATGTGAAACTATGTAAAGTGATTTTTATAGCCTACAGCTTTCAGCAGTACCGCATATTGAATACAAGTCTGACCCCACTCGGAAGCAGACAGGAAATCACGACGTCATTCTATTTCCTAACTCCCAAGCCATATCGAATTCTTTATCACTTTTGATATAAAATTCTATCTTGTAGCACGAATATGGCGTATAAAACCGAATCTATGCTAGATTTTCCTATATATTTTTAAATCGGTTAGAGTGTGTATATTTATAAATCTGAAATGGATGTCAAATATGAGTTTCAATATGCAAACTATGCATATTTATAATATTGAGCTAGTTTAAAGTTACTAAAACTTCCTCTCGACTAATCTGAAAAGAGACAAAGACCATATGTTAAAACGCCGTAAGACTGAATTAGGTTTTATGAAGCAGAATATTAGTTTCGGCTGAGCTACGAGCTACGTCAATAAGCTGTAGAGCTCCCCGGCGGCTGTAAAATATTAAACACAGATTTCTTTAAATAATTGATAAGGTTATAATAATTTTAATAAGGTAACTGAAGTTCATATGATTGTAACTACATAAATGACTAAATCAACAAGTAATTCATCCAATTTAAAGTGAAAACGATTTCCTGTAGAAATGCAAAAATGGGAGATTTTCAATGGAATGGAAATTTAAAACAAACAGAGATTTTATCATGTTATTTATATAGCAATGAACATAAAATCACACATTTAACTAATGGACGGCGGAAAACGAGTTGCTTTTAATTTAGCTGTCACCGCATAACCATTTTTAAGGCTCAAAGGGTAAAAATGGAAATTTTATTATTGAGATTTCGCTGTTTGTCTATCAGTCTGTCAACAGGCTATTTAACTGTGATGGTTAGACAGTTTATTTATTTATACATTATAATTATTAAATCTTTACAAGAAACTACTAATGCGATAAACTTAAATATGTATTTATAACGTATTATACATATAAATCTCCTGTCACGATGTTTGTCCGCGTTGGACTCCTAAGCTACTACGATTAAATTGGCACCGCACCGTGAGCAGTCTGGTCCAACTTAAGAGATAGGATAGCTTAGATCTTTGATTATAGTCGCAAATTTATTGTATTTTATTGCAAATGATTTGTCTATAATTAATTGACAGTCACAATTATCTGTTAACTCTAAAAGATTCTAACAGATGTCGATACTTTTCGACTGGATTGAGTAAGTAATCAATAGTTGGCATTGCTATGGTAAACCGATAAACCATGATTACCACGAGGCGAAAGTATAAATTAAATTTATATTGTAGTAAACGAAATACCGTGAAATTCAATTATCTCTACTTTTTTAATTTTTGGTGTTAGCATAGCCAACCACATTTTACTTAGACCGAAGTGTAAATCAAAGTCCTGCGCAGACGAAGTCGTGGGCACCAGCTAGTGTATTATATAAATTTGTATGTCTAGTCTATGCCATTCAATTAGATCTGACATGCCTTATTACAGCTGCGACGACAGTTCTTAATACACAACTAAATAGTTCCATATATTCAGAGCAGCACCAAATATGTCACTTCAGTCCCAATAATTGATGCAATACAGTCGGGTAGCACTCAATATTCAGGCGGCGCTTCGCTTCATCGATCAAAGAGTCCGGTTTTACTTACATATTGGTGGCCTATACTTTATGATCGCCGATGTCCTTGTAAGACAAAACCACAAATGAGAACCCTATTAAGATTAATTTTCGAAAGATAATATACATATTTAAAAAGCTTATATATCCTATCCATCATAAAGAACGGTCCGGGAATCGTCGATACACAATTTATAAAACACTGAGTATAATAAGATGTGTCTCTATTATATTTAAATGAGGCTCGCAATAGTTAGAAGAGAAAGGTTACATACATTTTTAATATTGTAATAATTACATTATTACCTTGTATTAAAATAAAGTATTGCATATAGACAGGGTGAAAATGTTTAAATACCTAAGTCATGGGGACTAGGGGTAATACGTTGGCTAATAGATTTCCTCTTTATATAGCATTACAGTCAAAATGATACTATCAAAGCGACAAGAGTGCCTGTATTGCCGGGACGATTGGTGCCTTTCGTAGACAATATAATAACGCGTTAAAAGCATGGGCATGGTCACCGAGGCCCATACAGATTACTTGTGGGCCGCTTTTACGCAGATTTTACGCGGAGTCGGAACAGCATTCTGGGTGACTGTACTCAGTCAGATAAAAGTGATAAAAGTGTATCACAAAATAATTATGTAAATTAGACCAAATACACCGAATACACTGCCAAATATGATATGACGGTCGCTGTCTGGAATTATTATGAAATTAATGATAATTTCTAGAAGTTAAAAAGTACGTATTTTGAACACGATTGTTACGTACTGCAGTTCCCGGGATTGATTAGAATAGGTATTTACAACGTTATTTATGCTGTAAATAGCTTATTTTGTTAGCCCCAAGTCAAGATCGACCGTATGTGAAATATTCCAAACATTTCAAGATATTATGGGTGACCTCAGATTTCTGCATTTTGTCAATGATCATTTCTGTATGAGGAAATAAAATCGACATCCTTTTTGTACCACACAACGTATTCGTTATACGTAAATAGGGGCAAATCTCAAGTTGCTATCGTACTTTCGAACACTAGTTTTCTATTGTATATATATTATTGCAACTTTAATTTGTTTTGCGACCCCGCTCAGGTTCGATTTAGTCACTCTTTTATTCATGATTATTCAGACTTACGTTTTCTATTACTACATTCTATTTAAACTACATAAATAGATATTCGTGAAATGAGTATAGATTTAAATATTAACTCCTTAAGAAATAAAAATAAGAACTTAAAAGAAAAATATTTAGATTCGTCCGTAGTATTAATTCGTATAATGTAATGCAAGCCGTACGGTTCCGTAGCCACAACATGGATTCGCTGCGAAATTAAATCAATGAGAGTTGTATGTCAAAGGCTGTGGAAATCCATGTCGACCGTTTTCAATTCCGGGCTTAAACCTATGTCTACTTGGATAGTGTTGTTAGCAACTGACAGTGCAAATTATGTGCTATAGCAGCAATTATTACTGTCTATACAAGTCCACAGTTGCCGATTGAATCGAAAACATGCAGCAATGAAATACAAAACACATCCCCATGTCTAAATACGTAACTTCAACAAATTAATCTGGGGCTTAAAGTACAAGGTTATTACAGATTTGTTCAAAAACCTGAAGGAGAACTCGAGGGTACAATGACGAGGTATTGTCCCTTTTTTCGGCTTAATCGTTAAGAACATAAATGACATTTACAACTTTGGAGTTAAAATTATTTAGAACCTGATCTATAATATACTAGCTGATCCGGCAAACGTTGTTTGCCATAAATGTGAATGCTTGCAATAATTTTTTTATGACATGTTTGTCGGTTTACCATAGCAGTCATTATTACTTACTCAATCCAGTCAAAAGAATCGACATCTTTAGAATCTTTTGCGTTAACAGATAATTGTGACTGTCAATTAATTGTAGACAAATAATTTGCAATAAAATAAAATTGCGACAATAAATAAAGATCTAAGCTATCCTATCTTTTAAGTTGGACCAGACTGCTCACGGTGGGCCAATTTAATTTAAAATCGGTTAAATAGTTTAGGAGTCCAGACATACATCGGAGGAGTTTATATATTAAGATTGTGCGTGCTCATAATTGTAGCTGATGTAAAGATTAGCTTGCCATGGATTGTATGACGATTACTGAATTGAGTATAACGAATAAATGATGAAAATGACATTTATTTAAAGTCAGCTTTATCTAATAGCGATAACTCCTTTTTTTAAAGTATATGAGTTAATCAGTTGTATTAGCTTCAATAAAATAGGCTGTAAATAGCTTACCTTGAGACTAACCGACTGTGCGTGAAATGTGCCTCGAAATGCCACATATACCTAATATAAAATAATCTTAGTATTGAGTTATCGCTCATAGATAGGCTTCTGTTATCGTCTAATAGGTATAAAGGTGTATCAATCACAGAAATGGACATTACGGGGATTCAAATCTTGGACCCAGTGTAGAAATAATGTAGTAATAATGGCCAGTCCATTATTAAACAAAAAATTTAAAAGATTCAAACTACACAGACGTAATTAAATGTATGAAACCAGTATTATAAAGCTGGAATCTTCGTTTTATTGAACGTGCTAATCTCAAGTAGGTAGGTATTAAAAAATATTATGTTGGATAGTCCATTCATCGAGGAAGGCATAACATTTCGATATCTTTAATTGCGTGAAAGAAGATAATTATATATTATATAATTTAATATTTAAACATTTTTTAACAGTGCAGGATCACTTCTGTCTAGGGGAGCACCGAAATTAACTGCGTGAACAATGTTCATTCTAGTATGACTAGTATGTCAATGTTCATTCGGTTCAGAGTCAGCGACGTAAAAAGGAAATTAAATACATCGCCTTTTGGTTATTGGGGGCTTCTTTTGTAACCAAACAGATACAAATAAAAAAGCGCAAAAAACTTCTACTGTAGTTACATTAACATCATGCATTAACTTAGTTAGGTAGCTACAATAGAAGGTGTTTGTAAGGAGTTGAAATGCCAACATTATTCAAATGTCACTTACACAATATGAGTAATATGCAAATGCTCGGTGTCACTCAGCAAAAATTACGATGTTAACTGCATGTTTCATGATTGTTATTAACGATTATTAGGATATATTTGTGTTGATATTGTATGTAAGTATCACATATAAATAAATTGGTAGACCAGTATGTATTTCGTTTTATAACCAAACTGGTTTCTACTGGAAACACCAAATCCTACTGGATGTCCTAATTATTGTAACTCATGGACAGTATGCTAATGCAGGACTGATCTATACCAACATTATAAAACTGAGCTGATCTGTTTGTTTGGTTGATTGAACGCGGTAATAAACTATTGATGTGGTTTGTAAAATTATATTTATGTAGTTTAGTCCATAAGGCGTGTTGATAAAGATAAGGGCCAAAAGTAAACAATTTCAAAAAAAAATCTGAAAAATTGTACGCCTGGAAGACTGACCGTTACAATGATTGACAACCGAGCAATCAGATGTCAAACAAAATTTCGTATTAAAACGTAAACAAAGGTTGTCCCAAATCAACAAAGCGAATATTCATATAAAATACACTCTACCAAATGTTCACAGGAATCTGAGATTCAATAATAATCATCGATGGAAATGTAATTGTACAGATTTCCCTCGAATCGTTTTCGTTTAATTAAACTTATATCAAATAAACTTACGCTTAAATTTTTAGGTTTTTTTTTAGTTTAGTTTAGTTTTTTTAGTATATTTTTATTTATATTTTCCCTAATATATATTATATTATAGTAGTTTTAAAAATGTGGCTATTTCTTAATTGTTTACATATCACATTTTCGCGTTTGATGTACTGATGATTTTTGTTTTCTTGTTTATATTTGTATATCAACTGACTGTGTATGGTGTAATCTTAATAAATAAAAAAATCTTCAATTTATAACGAATTCGTGTAACGCAAAGGGAAAGAAACTTGATTATTACTTAACAACCTGTTAAGCAATATATGGCCGATATTATGTTGGGTTAACCTTTATTACCCCTTCATTCAAAGCAAGACTGGATAGAAAAAGATTCTATTAGCAATATTCTATTTTCTTAAAAAAAAAATAGTATAATCGATACATTACTTATATGACATCAATTATTTAAATAATAATATAATAAAACTAGCTGATCTGGCAACCGTTGTTTTGCCATACATGTGATTACAATTTTCAATTAATAAATAAAAAATAAGGGTTGATCTTAGAAGGGTGAAAATTTAGGATTGTATGTATTAGAATGTGTTATAGAAACAAAAAATTTTGTCTAAAAAATAGAATTTAGGGGTGGACTACCCTTAATATTTAGGGAAATGAAAAATAGATGTTGGCCGATTCTCTGACCTACTGAATACGCTCACAAAGTTTCATGAGAATCGGCCAAGCCGTTTCGGAGGAGTTCAAGTTCGAACCCCGTGACACGAGAATTTTATATAATATTGTGAATCTAAACCATTCCCAGATCCCCTTGAACACACACAAAAAATTTCATCAAAATCGGTCCAGTCGTTTGAGTGAAGTTCAGTGACATACACACTCACATAATAATTATATATATAAAGATATTTAAATTGACAATGGATGTTTCTCTTTATTTACAAGTGAAGAGATTGGCTTACTAGATATATACTTGGATGGATTGTTTGTATCATACAAAAACTTAACTAGCCCAGAAACAAAATCATTCATATCACAACAACGCAAGAACATTTTGAAAGAACATCACGATTCTTACTAAACTTTAGCGTGCTTCAATAAAGCAAGTCTTTGAATTTTGGAAGTGTTTAGTCGGCCTTTTGCTGGAAACTGGGTCAAGACCTAATCCTGCTTCACCACTGATCTTAACATTGATTAGGTCATCATAAATTATTGTTAAAAAATCTTTTGTATATCTTTACAGTTTAAGTCATTTAAAACTTCAAGATATTATCGATAAATTTTATATATCGTAATCTTATCAAGATCTTATAACTGATAATTTATGAACAGAAAGTTACTAAAGTTATATTAATAAAATTCGCATAAGATAACAAATAGTGAATCTAATTTGTAATGCCTGCAAAAACGGCCTGGATTGCAGTCATAACCAATCATCGATTCAGGTGTACCAGCAAGCGGTTATTAAGCGCACATATAAAATTCATCAAAAATATTACGAAAAAAAATCCATAACAATTATTTAAAACTTACGAGTAATATTCATTCCTGTAGAATGCATTTTACACGTCCTCAATTCAACGTAAAGTTTTGATGCTTTTGCTTTGTCCAGTAAACACGGAAGTTTCTACATTAAGACCTAAAAGTCTTGTTTATTTCTGCATATGAGATGTAGGTTTCGTATTCGATTTTGAACCTTATGTACATGTAGCGTGGGTGTATAAATCATATAGATAATTGATAATTTAACGAAAACAGTTTATTGAATAAAATACACTACACAAACAAATAGAAGGAGTAAATAAGAAAATCAAATAATTGCGACATGAACAAAAACCACCATATTTTTTCATTTACTGACAGTGTGTCATGGCAACGGACTGTTATTGCAGACCGGCCTGCACACCTAATTAAAAACAAATTAATTACCTACATATGACATAGGCTACACTACAAAGATAAGTTAAATGAAGAAATAATCTTAAAATGCCGTAATATAGATATAATTTGCGATATTTCATTCGTTAACGAAAATGTGTAATGTGAGTTATCAGAACACTACAAAACCGAGCCCACTAAGTAATCTCATAAATTGAGATAGAACCTTATAACAAAAAGGTCAATCTGATAAAATTTCTGTTCGGCGCCAAAGCGAGGGCAGCTACTGATTAGTAATTACTAGCGACCCGCCCCGGCTTCGCACGGGTGCAATCCTGATACTAAATACACTACAGAAAAATAAACGCGTTGTCGTAAAAAGTAAATGACAAAAAAAAGTTATTGTGGGTTATCCATAAGAGATAGACATATACCATCAGGGACTTTTCTGTAGACCTTTTCAATGTGTACAATACTTAGTACATTATTTTGATAAAACTCGTAGGGTTCAGCCTGCGTTTGCAATGTAAGCGGAAAAAATGTAATTATTTACGACATCACATTAGAAACCTCAAAAGTACAACAGTACTTCTCTACTATTTAATGGATGTTATTATACATATAAACTTTCATCTTGAATCACTATATCTATTAAAAAAAAACGGCATCAAAATCCGTTGCGTAGTTTCAAAGATTTAAGCAAACAAAGGAACAGAGAAAGCGACTTTGTTTCATACTATGTAGTGATTTATAGAATACACTATAGAAATGGCGCTTCCTACAAAAATGGTTTTACCTCCTTGGAGTTATATCTTCTTATTATTCGATCTATCCTTTGCCTACTAAAAATAGTTTAGTGACGACAAACGATTAATGACATATTAAAATAAATTACGAGATACCACAATTTTGTTTTTGACAATAAGTTTCTGAATGCATATTCAACGATAATAATATTTGAATAACACAAACATGACACAAAAAAAATATTGGATATGAGTCTATCATATAAATGTAGCTGGCCCCAGAGGACATACGATCTAAAATTATCGTCAAAAAATATCAAAGCCTTGCGAAATCAAATAACGTATTACCTTTGTAAACAAAAACTATATTGAATCTATTTTAATGTTAAAAGATTATATCGTCTTCAGGTATTTCCTTCACGATTGTATAAATAATACTGTGAACACTAGCAAGTTACAATAAATCATTGAAACATTACGGACATATTTTATAAATTAGAGGATGTTTGTGAACAATGCTAATTTTGAAGGCACAGTTTGATGAAGTCGAAATAGTACGTATTTTATTGCTCGACTTTTAAGGCTTCTTAAAGGAACTTTCCATTAATACCAATAACGTTCATGTCAATAAAATGTCAATAATAAAAATTTCAAACGACAAGTTTTCTTTTAATTTTGTTAAGAATATAAAATTAGTTGCTAATGATATAAATTTCTTACGCATACAAGTGGTAGTGAATACATATATACAACGACAAATATGCTTATCCAGTTAAAAAATAAATCTTTTATGAAATACTAGCTGATCCGACAAACGTCGTTTTGCCATACATGTGATTTCGATTTTCAATTAATAAATAAAAAATAAAGGTTGATCGTAGAGGGGTGAAAATTTAGGGTTTTACTGTATTGTTTTATGTTGTGTCATAAAAAAAAAAAAAAAACCTAAAAAAAAAATTTTGGGGCTGGACTACCCTTAACATTTAGGGGGATGAAAGATGATATAATAGATGATGGCCGATTCTCAGACCTACTCTCAATACGCTCACAAATTTTCATGAGAATCGGTCAAGCCGTTTCGGAGGAGTTCAAGTTAGAACCCCGTGACACGAGAGTTTTATATATTAGATAAATATCTGGATATTTAAATAGATTAAATATATTAGATAATAAATGGGGTGCATTTATTATTTATAGCCGATTGATCAATCAGCAAAGGTAATGGTTTAAAAAATGATGTAAGAACCTTAATTGCTTTACTCAAGACGGAAAATAATTTATGTTACAAAGTTTTGAGAAGCCAATTAATTTCGCTTAACAATGTTTGTGTTATTGAAAAAAAAATGTTTTCGTAATATTTTCCCATTATTAGATTATAACAATTCAGATACAGTAATGAGGTGGCTGTAATTGGATAACGTTCAGCTATGTCTCATCGTAATAAATATGATACACAAAAAAAGAGCTCCGACTGTCTGAAGGCAAATTTGCTTACTGATAATATGATAGAGAGCAACTGGACTCTTCCATACTTATTCATCAACTTCTCATGTAATAATTAAAATAATTTAAACTTGTGAATAAGAGTATTAGTCCTCATATAAGTGATTATTATAATCTATTTTGATATATAAAAATACCTATAACCTCTAGTAAACACGCTACGCTATTTGCGTAAAAGTTTATCTTAAATGTAATCAATTCGCACTTATTCGTCAAAATTCAGTTTAAAACACGTCGGGTTTAATAACATTATAAGGATTTCAGCTATAAATAAATATGTAGCCTTAATGAATCTGGCTGCGCATAATGAAGTCAACAGCATCGCAATTAACGTCAGCTTTCCTGCAGCGTCTGAGACACGCCCGGAATTTGTAAAATATACAGGTATGATTTTTAATTAATTACTATGACGGATTTCAATAAAACAATATACAATTACGTCTCTCGTACATATACCCCGTATAAGAAAGCAATGCGACTCTCGATTGTAGGAAAAAAGCTTATAAATACTTGTTTTGAAGAAAATGAAATTTTCATATTTTAATTTAAAAAATTTAATATCCTCACCGAGAATTTTTTCCATGAGAAAATGTCTGCGGGATAACAAAGTAAGCAGTGTACAATCTGCTTTATTACTGTTCACCTCCAAGAATATATTAAAGTTGAAATAATAATTTTTAAATTAATATCTTGTTTGGTGGATTTAGTATAAAGTTTTAGATTGTGAATATTTATTTAACACTTCATTACTGTTATTATTTTATGGATTAAAAACGATTTCTATCTTTGCCTACTTTAAAAATCACGTATTCAGTTTTTACAGAAACTATATCCATTCACAATAGGGTAACATAATACAGAGTAAGGTAAATAATAGTTTGCAAGTCAAAAAGTGACAACATTTAATTATTTTTAATGAACGAGGAAGAGCATAGGTTATGTGGATAAGTATATAGATGTTGGACAAAGCATATAGTTTGATGAAAATATGCAAGCGAGATGAACAGACGGATAAAGTAGGCGTTAGGAAAATAGCGGGCTATATTTAAATCGAATCTGAAAATCCATCCGAAACGCAAAGCTATGGTCTCCGTCGTGGCGATTCTTCTGTATGAATGTAAAACCTACCTATTTATGAAAACGTAGGGCTTGGAGGAGACCTATGCGCAGAAATGGGTATGTCACACATAACACACCATATTTGTAAGTATTATTATCGCGATAGGTTTATAATTGTTAAGATATTTAATGTATGGATAATGTTTATATAGCATTTGTGAGAAATAAATGCTTTTGTATTTGTAAAGAATAAGGAAGCAATTTTAACCTATATTTATTTCTAGCACCAAAACTGCGAAGTTACTATTATGTATTGAAATGTGTACGCTTCGTTAGTGGTAACTGTCACACAATTTCCGAGATTATTTATTCCGATTTATTCTCGTATTAATTTATTACTTCATATGTATAATCAATTTATTTTATTTATGAATTAAGTCTTGTCTATCTTTTTATAGAATAATAGACAAAGCTGACGTTGAGTATCATGATGTCCATATACTACCAGAAGACCGAGACGTGTCTTAAAAACAGTATGAGAAGTTGTTACTCGTGATTAATGACCTGCACTTGATCTGCGACATTCGTTGTTGTACAACCACATCCGACGGTGGCTAAAAGCCTGAACTGACGGTTTCCGGCTGAGAACTGACAAACGACTGCTGTCATTACCGCTACTTTGTGTAAAACTTTTTTCGTTAGACATATTAAAGTTCTGAAATGCAATGAATTTAAAAATTGTTTCTGAACGCGGTACATTCCGATTTACTAAGGCTAATTTTAAAGCTAAAGGCTAAGGCGAAAATCGAAATATTTTGTAAAACGTCATCATCACAAATCGTTGAGTGTATTATTGCATGTTTATTTTGCTTTAATGTAGTAAATGCCTTTAACAGCATTTCTATCAACGAGAAAAGCACCTTGAGAATCTCAACATTTTTGGTTTCATCACAAAGAGTATGTGCTTATTAGAACAGCGATGTTCTAATATGCAAAGTGGCACGTCAATGGGCCCTTGACCGAGCAAAGACAAAGCCTTCCCCGAGCGAAAACCTGCCAACACTTTGTCTTCGAGAAGCACTTCGTGTGTGTTCTTTATATCTGGCTATGTAGGTTATCGTATTGGATTATACGGCCTTCTCAATCTTCTATCGTAGAAACTTATTTCAACAATGTAAAACATGGCTCGTTGTCTGTTTAGGTATTTTTTTATTCGCGTTTTTCGTTGCAGAACCGCATGGGAAATAATTATGTTTAAAATAAATTGTCTTATCTTTGCAATTATTTTCTATCGTAACGTCTGTGAAATATACTGAATATTATGATTTTTTTGATATGCCAAAAGTAGTTTTTCTTAAAAAAACTTCTAAAATAAACAAAACCAACGAAATTAGAGCTCCTAAATTTTGCTAAGATGTAACTTATCCAACGTTATAGAATATCGTTATACATTTAACAAATATAACAAAGCATGGTTAAAAGGTTGCAAAAAATCTCATAGTATTAGGTATCTTTGCGAGAGTTATAAGATACGAACCTAGTAGTATGTAACGAGCGCGTAGCACCATGATACATAATTTGTCGTAGGACAAATGTAGCTCTTACTCCGAAAAAAATGTGTACTTCGCTATAGAAATATATTCAAATTCCACGTGAAAATGATACCTTGAAAAGATATTACTTGAGCGACCTCTACAATTTTCTAAGAGAAAAATCTAAGAAGTTGATTTGTATATTGTTATTCCAATTTAATTGATGTGTTTAAAGCATGTGATATATGCAATAACTTCTCAGAATTTTATTGTATCAAAAATATTAAGATATTAAATAGTATTGTTTGAAAAAGGAGAATTTATTATAACGTATTGTTTATTTTATAAATTTGCCCAATAATTTCAAATAGGGATTAATGTTTCACGAGCAATACCTTGAACTTTGCCTTTATCTACAACCCAATAAGATTAATGATTTGGATTTGTCATTCCTGGTTTATATATAGCTTTCATGTTATATATAATATTGTATTCGCATTGGTATCCAGTGCCCACTGAAACGTGAAATTTAGTAATTTAACTTATTAATTATAATTAATCTTAATTTTTTCGGCCATAATTTAATGGCGCGCATTAATTAATTATAAAAAATAGGGGCTGCGTAAAAATTAGCGTTTGTATGCATTTTTGTATGCAATGTAACATAGTAAATAAAATTAAATTATTCTTCCCCTAACATAGGGGAGAATAATAGATTAGCCGATTCTCAGACGTTCTTCGCACCTACTGTTTAAGGAGGAGTATGGGAGCGATAAGGACACGAGAATTTTATAATACTATTTAGCGGTTGAAGCATTCGGTTAAGTGACACGTCTCCTCAATTACACACGTCCTACACATTAAAAAATAAGGAGTTTTATACGTTTGCCTGTTTGTATGACCGATGTCGGCGCTCCCCAATACATCAGCCCGATATGCGAATCCCGGTTACTGAAATTCAGCAGATACACATTATGTTTTCTATCTTTCGAAGGATATCATCATATTATGTTTTTATATATAAGACATTCCTGCGCCGCCATTAGGCCATTCAAAACACGTTTCCAACTGATAAGGGATTCTTAAAATTCGATTTATTTATTTTGTTAAGTTTCATTATTTATTTTTATTGATAAATAAAACACTCCCATTTCTTCTAATATCTTTTCTATCAAAATATACTTTATAAATCCATGGTACTAAATGTTTTGTTGAATTTACTTCTAAAGATGCCATTATTTATTTATTATGACCTACCACCTAAATGTACAATTATTAATTCTGTACATCTAACTTCAAGGTGAGCTGAGTTACTTTATATTACTAATATACAACAGATATCATATGTATATCAAAATTCACGTTTTTCGTATATCTCAAATAGTAAATTATTCATAACATAGTGTCATTAAAACCAATAGATAATAATACGTTTATGACTAAGACCATTAAATTGTTATTTGCATTTACATTTTCTTAGAATAAACCATTGACTGTGTTGGAATTTTAAGACACGACACACCTGAAAAACACTTTACCTGAAAAAAATACAAAAATCTATTTTATTTTTAGTACACAACCTTTTGAAAAATATAATAACTATCTTAATTGTTAGAAACTTTTCAATTGGAAATTAATCAATTTAAATATAAGCATTGTGGGTTCTATTGGATACTCCATGTTACAAAATTCATAGTAGGTATGAGGTGTTGCATTTCATGAGTAAAATCTAATGAAATAAAATCATAAAATTTATTTAAAGATTCGTAGATAAAACATTGGCAATAAACGTTACTAACGCCGATTTTTAATCAATTTCAAGTGTATTATTTTTTATTAATTCTTTGCAATTTTACGTGGTGTTAAAACTTTTCATCATTTTGGCGCCAGTAACAAAGCTAATATTTAACGTCAATATATAATATTCTATTTCAGGCATTACGAACGATGTGTATTGTTGATTTTGTCTGTATACTTTCAAGACAAAAATACTGTTTATAAATTTGTAATGAAAAGATTTAAAAACGTTTACGTCGAGCGCGCACTTCAATCTGCATCAACGTTTGTACTAGTTATGAAATATTAAAAAAAAATTTACTATATTATTTATTTTGAAATTTATTTTAAAGAAGATGTATTCCTCTTTTATATAAAGATATTATTAATAAAATTAGGATAACAAAAGCATTTATTGTTATTGAAAATTGATTAATCGACAATTATTGTTATTTAACGCAAGAATACTCATTAAATGTAATTATTTCTCTAGTTACCATTGAGAGAATAAAATTGTCTAAGGTTATCAGTATTAATCATAAGTATTTTTTATAAAAGTGGTTAACCGTTTTAACGAGTTTGAAAACTGTTTTACAACCAATATGTGTGTAGAAAATATATTCACTCTTCACTGATTATTATTATTTTCCTTACCTGCTTTTGCATTATTATTTTTATTTGCTGACGAAGTCGAGCTAAATAGCGAAGCTCCAGTCAACCTGGCTCTGCGTAGAATCCACCACATGGTAAGTTTTTGAAACTTTCACAAAGCACAAGTACACAATAAAGATAGTATAATTTACAACTAATATTATTCTCTTTAGATTTTAATATTACTTTAAGTTACAAAAGTGTGTTTTGACAACAAATCGGCGTTTGTATTTGAGAAGCAAAGACGTCGTCATACAGGGAAAATGGCACAGTACTGAATTCAGTTAGGTAGGTAGTTCGGAGAGTATGGCTCGCGCCTGCGTCGTACTACAGGTGAAATTTTATACAGTTTATGATTTATGAAGCCTCCATTGTTCCCGGGATGTTTGTTGTTGTTTTAAATGTATTTTCTTTTCATAATTTAAACTGCAACGGAATTTGAAATGTTTGCCATCACATTATACTGTTGAGTAGCTGTGAAGCTGGTTACTGAATTATACTGAAAAATATTTTTAGTTTATTAGAATTGTACTAATAGCGTGTGAGAGTTTTATGAAAGGGTTATTCTTATTAAATAACTGTTCTCCTTCTATAGCTAGCTAGATAGCTAGCTGCTATTTAAACTGTATGTAACTTGCTTGAAATAGTAGAAGATAGATGATATAAATATTTTGATTATGATTACGTTATAAAGATTCACTGGCAGAAAGTGCCTTTTGAAGCGCTCATTTGTCGAACGGTTGACATCGAGGTGATATGGGTGGAGTTTTGTATTCTGTACAGATCATGGGAGGTCGTCCCATGATGGAATTCTGCTGATATGTCATCGCCAAGAATTTTGATGAGGACAAAAGAAGATTTTTGTCGGAAATCGTATAGACTTGTGACTTATTGAGATTCAATGCGATAAAATTAAGTCGGCCCCAGTTCGTCACATTAAAAGCCCGACATTACTAGACCAAAAAATATTCTCTGAGCCGGTGTATAGTGGACCCCCAGCACGGTCTTATTACACAATTGAAAAAAAAACTATTACGCTAACGATCGACTGAAAAGAGCTTTGAGCTCTTGCAAATGCTCAGAGAATGGTGGGCACTCTTATTTTATTAGCGTTTTAAATAGCAGATATAAAGTGCATGTATAAAACAAACTAAAGAATTTCTTTTAACTGCGTGAAGAGGCTAAAAATCTAAGCTCAAAAGTGAAGTAGGATGAGGTGAGGTTAGGTTATTTGAAACGCATTGAAACACATATATTTTTCGTTGTGCTTGCTCCAAACTTGGCAAAGAATAACAATCAATAAAACATATATATTTTTTTTTTAAACCACCTATCCATACACCCCCATGAACTCACACTCACCATCTTGCCGCCTTTGAGATGTTTATACGCTCTTTTTTGAAGGTCCCTAAATCTAATTGTTCGGAAATACCTCTTTTGGCACTGGTTCCACATAGCGTGGTCCCAAAAGTGCCTTCTAAGCCTCAGTGTGGAACGAAGTGGTAGATAAATTTCGTATTCTGCCTCATGTCGATGATGGAATTCAGCGCAGGTCACCAACTCCCACCTCCGTATAAATCGATAGAAAAGACCCTACATCTTACACCCAAAGGGTCAAGCCGCTCAAAAGATGGTGTAGTTCGAAGTTCTTCTTGATGGATCAAGGGGAAGAGCGTACTGGAGCCCCCAGAGGTGAGAACAGTATTCCATGTGGGGCCAATTTGTGCTTTATAAAGTTGCAACTACCTTAATACCGTTCCCTTACAGCCCCAACTCTGAGCAATTTTAGCCTTACCCTCCAATTCGCAAATTGAACATCATTCGATATATCGACCCAAGAACTCCGATGTGGCTGAGAGGATTGAAAAAAAGGGAAGAGGGGTTCGCTGTGTTTTTTGGGATTAAATTGAAAGATTTATGTCCATTACAGTATCCTCACTTCAACAAGTGTTGCCTTTCGCGTATTCATCCCCTTTCATCCCTACAACGAATGCTTCCAACTGTGCATGTATTGATATGCAGAAGAAATAGGGTCGGGGATGCACACCTTGTGAACCCAGTTCACAAATTTAAGTAGACTCTCCGCCTTTTCCTCCACTGAGTCATTGCTAATTAATAATAGAAATAATACTTAATAAGTATTAAATGAAATCGCTTCATCCCAAAATTTAAATAAAGATTTAATCGTATAAAAGCTTTTATTTGCAAAAAATGCTTTGTAAACCTTTCCTAAACGAATTTAAGAAATATCACGCCGTGAAGGTGGAGAGAATGTTGAAATGAAGCGACCCTTATTCGTCTTACACAATTACTGAGACCCGATAAGATAGAAGATCACATTACGTCACAAGAGACTGCTTTTTCCTAGAGTCTCTAGGAGTCAGTTTTGCACACATTTAAATTTAATAAACGTTAATGAAAATTTGTATATTCAGATATCATAATAAAAATTATTGCTATCCGTAAAGTACATACACTTTTGCTAATTAATCATCGTGCCATCGATACTGATACTGTCCGAAATATGACAAGAACCCTGTATGTCACAATGGTAGAGTAGATATAATTACTTACAAATCATAATCCTGTTCTTTTTTTCAAAAATATGAATATGATAACTTCTCATCTAGATCCCAGTAGTGAGAGGCGACAGTACGGAAACACATGAAGAAGTAAAAGTTAGCATATAGCACACCTGCAGGTAGGAGGTATCCTTTGGTCGGTAAAGTAGTGTAGAATTTGTTACCGACAAAACAACTTATTCAACTTTAAAAACCGAGAAAGGTAAGTCCTTCCAATCGTAATAATCGAATTGCTGAAGAAGAAGCTACGATAAATAAAATACGATTAGTAAGAAACTAGACGAAAACTATATTTTTTACTGGCACTGTGTTTCTTATAAAATAGGTATTTTTGGGAACGAAATGTGTAGTTTTTTATTGTAAATAATAAAGTGATTTATAGTTAAATAATATCTGTGACACTTAAAATCTAGTCAATGATACGAACACGAAATACCTACATATAAATTAAAATGTATTATTATTCAAATTGATCGTCTGATTTGAAGCTTAAGCAAGCACTTGGTGTTTGAATCGAGCTTAATTAACATTATTGATTAATTGCTTGAACTATCTCATACTGATCGTTAACCGTTTATCTCTTTAATGAACCAAAATATATAGCATTAGTTTAGCCAAACTAGTTGTACAAATATTGGTACATTGGTGTTTAACTTACGTTGGTTGGCCATATTCTGCGCGGTGAGGCAAATATTTGCTTAAGTTTTACATCGTACGAGAATGTTTTAGACAATTCGATTTTTCCAGTCAAGTCAATCATTTCCAGTGTTTACTCCTTGAAGTTAATGCTACAATGAACTCCTCTTGTGATTTATCACTTCCTAATTTATATTGTATACGTTATCTTAGTATCATTTATCAACGACACAATATATTGTTAAACTAAAACACCTAGTATTGTCTTTTATTAACATTACTGTTACTAATTTAATGAAAAACACTTTATTAACGGATTTAAGTTATGTATTTTTGCAAAATTTAAATATATTTACATACAGGATCTTAAGTCATGAGACGTTATAAAACTATCTACTATGTAAAACATATTAACAGCTTTATCCTATGATCATAAAGCAATTTTCTTATTTGAAACATTTAAACAAAAGAAAACAAAAATTCTTGGACGCGGTCGGGGTGAAAATTAAAAATCATCATAATCCCTTTTTAATTTACGTATTGCTTTAATCGCTATAATCCACTTTTATTCTTAAATTCGATTGCGCTGTTTTTAATTGTGAACGAAATTGAATTATCATAAGTTCACTGAATCAAAACAGATTGAATTTAGACCATCACAACGCTGAGTTGGAGTTGTTTTAATTTGTTTATTGCAGTTGAATTATTTTATACCGTATTTTTTTCATCCGTATTTTTTTTAACTATAGTGGGCAATATTTATTAATATGCTAATGCTTACTATTCCTACCAAACCGCTGCATTTTAAATGGAGGATCCTCTAAATGAAGTTATCAAGAATTGTATATACTCAGCAAAGCAGTGGTAGTGACTTAAGCGTGCCATTCATTATTGCCACTGCGTGTACCAACTGAAAATCGTATCATTAGTTCCACCACAGTTCTTTGAATAAATTAATTTCTCAAACGCAGCCATCATAAAGGCGAAGAATCCTTGCCCCTTCCTCCCACTCCCTAGGGGAGAAAATTTAATTTCATATCCATTGTTCCGCGAATCTTATCGAAACAATACGACTCGAGTCCTTGATATAGCGTAGAACACAAAGGACTGAAATAATATCTATAGCTAAATGCAAACTGAAAATTGGCTAAAAACTTTCACATAGCATTCAGAGCGCAGCTGTCAGGAATTTTTGCAACTTTTGTTGCAATCCACTTGGAAACTTTTTGGGCAGAACTGCGATTTTAGCTCAATATATTTGATACTTTCACTGTTTTTAAGAGTCCAATGGTTTTGATGTCAGCTCAAAAGTACAGAGTATAAACGAGTAGATAAATAGACAAACATTGACTTTGAGTTGTATAATTCGTAACTTAATAATATCATTTGAACTTACTAGCGTTTTGATGTGTACGAGTATACGTAGTAATGCAAGTTATATATGATGACTACTTTTAAAATTGTCTCCGCTTAGTGTATAATGCAAAGTATATATGTATTTAGTACGTTCTCGCGTTATATAGATATATCTATAGGTGTATAAAGGTGAAGTGTTTGTTTGAACCCACTAATCTCAGGAATATCATTGCTACTATAATTTTAGTACAGCATAGCATAAATCATATTGTGTTAAGGGGAAAAATCATTCCTTTTCGCACGATTTGTTAGAATCCTTAATAAGTGAAACCTTGAAGAATTGATTGTTGGTGATTGATCTGAAATAAAAATACTATTCGTTCTTCACAGTGTTTGTACCAAAGGCGTATCTTAAGTAATTAGACTGGCAGCTGGTTTTATCTCTAACAAGCGATCTTTTGAAAGAAGAAAGATGATAGAGAACATTTGTTTGATGTAATCGAATGGGTATCATCTTGTGTAAGCGCCCGGTACCTTGTAATCACATTACTGGAACTAAGAGATTGTAGGGTTGACGCGGACGTAAATATTTAAACAAAATAATTCTTAATAAATGTAAGAACTTAACTGCTGAACTTCATTACTAATGTTTTATATTGAGTTAACGTAATTTAACCGACGATGTGTATACTCTCAGTTATGAGTTAAAATATATATTATAACCATCGATTTTACTACACAGGTACAGAACTAAAATGTATCCGTACTCTTATAAACTATTGCGGATATCGGGTCGTAAAAACCTTATTTTTTATTTACAACGGTCCATTGAGTGCATCTACCAACGGATGGAACCTTTTATTGAGTGTTTATTTGTCTATATACTAAATAGCTACGAATCGATTGTCTTTTTTTAGGTATTTTGTCTCGAAATGTCAACATGTTACACTTACACGAACAATGAATACAGAAAAATATGACACAATTATTATCATTCAATATTTAAGTAGTTTACTATGTAGAAATTTGTAGATATTTTTACAAAATTTACAAGGTGACGCCCTATTGGGGATCGATGAACTATAGAAGCCCTTATAGAACACCTGAGGTACAAATTGTCGAGTCAACAGCTCACGTAAAACACTTCGATTTTTACTCTTTCTATTCTCATTATTGACTTATTTCCTCTTATTTCAAACGTCTTTGTATAGCAATGATTGCAATCCGCTTAAAAGTTGTTCGTTGTTGAAGTAATTTAAGTTTGTTTATTTCAATTAATTCATTATTCATAATGAACTGTGCAAAGTTCATTTATACTGTCAAAGATGTGGGTTTAATCGTTTCTTATTAATGAATCATGCTTAAAAAAGAATTAAATTTTTATATTACAGATACTACGATTTTCACTTCCGTGGAAAACAAGTTCCTGAAGCCAATCGAACTATCGCTATTGTTCAAATTGTAATGGATTGCACTCACGGCACGCTGAGACGGTATATATAAATATAAGAATATCTCACAATGACAGATTGCAACTCGAAGCAATATTTGTAATGGCGAAATAATTCCGAGCAACGTTCCAATGTGACGTGTTTTCCCTCGATACTAAGGATATAGTTTTCCATAAAAATATTTTTTACAACGTCAGATATTTCACATACGGTCGGTTACCCCTTTTTATACATTGTTATGAGTATAAATAACAGAAAATTACTTATATACTCTTAGTTAATTAGGCGTTACTTTGCGGAAGTCCATCTCTATTCTCTTCTTCTTCTGACGGACGCGCTTAATAATTGTATATAAAACTTAAGTGCTCATATATGTATGTTAATTGTTTAATCACTCGTCACATTGAATAAATGTAAATTTCTGTAAGATTGTTTGTTAGAATAGTGCCTACAATATGTTTGTAACATGTAAAAGGTAATACATCTGACCAGAGTATATGTTTATATTATAACCCAACCCAAAAAAACTATCTCTTTTTTCTGTTAATTGTTGTCTTGTTCGTCTTTATAATGCGTTTATACATTCGGCATTTTACAGCCTCATTCGCCAACGGGCGTTATAGTACATATAGAACATTTAAAGATACTAATCATTGATAATACTGACTTATAAAATGTAACTCAGAATTTTTAAATTTTATGAAGCTTATTGAGTTTAATATTCTTGAGTCTTGACGGACAAAATCATCCTACCTTAACTCTAATATCACCGTAATACAAATATGATTAGCGTCTATGAAAACGTGGGCTAAAGGCTTTTGTGAAAACTGTCAATTTCAGATTTTTCGTTTCACAACTGTCGTTGGACGTGCTTTGTTTACCGGTCTTATGCGAAAAATACTTTATAGATGGTTTCAATCGCTTTTTATCTTAATCATTGGTTTGTCCCATTTGCAGTCTTTTAAAATTTGCCTAAATTAAAGCAACTTCACTAAACTTTTTTATTTTATTGTATTCCTATGTAGTCTTTTTATATATATATATATTGTAACCCTATTTTGGCTTTAGTTATAGCATTTAAATTTAATACTATACGAGCGACCCGCCCCGGCTTCGCACGGGTGCAATGCTGATACTAAATACACTACAGAAAAATAAACGCGTCCGATCGCTGCTAAATTCAAAGTGTGTGTAAAATCTGTAATATCTTCGAAAATATTCACTTAAATCATACGGTGTAAATGGCCATATAGATCTAAATTAAATGAACAATGTATTAAAGGTATTTATTTGGTTAAGGATTAATACTGTATGGGTTAAAATCGCTTCGAAAATTAGACATTATTTGTCGTAAAATGTAAATGACAAAAAAAAGTTATTGTGGGTTATCCATAAAAGATAGACATATACCATCACGGACTTTTCTGTAGACCTTTTCAATGTGTACAATACTTAGTACATTACTTTGATAAAACTCGTAGGGTTCAGCCTGCGTTTGCAATGTAAGCGGAAAAAATGTAATTATTTACGACATCACATTAGAAACCTCAAAAATACATCAGTACTTCTCTACTATTTAATGGATATTATTAAACATATAAATATAAATAATAATAATATAATAATAGACCTGACTGATTAACCTTACTTATATTATGGCACCAGCCTGGGTATCCGGAAATTATATCGAAGATGCTCCCTTCCCTCGGTAACAACAATCGATAAGACTATAGCTAGCACTTATCATCAACGGTGGCGTGTCTCGTTCCAAACCCTGGATCCTTAAAAATTATGAATAAAGGTTAACGCGGTACGGTTTGCGTCCTATATTGAGTGCGCACGCGACGGCAGCACCTTTTAAAGGAAACACACCTGGTAAAGGATGGAAAACTGTACATCCAAAGAAGGTCAGCCGTTATATCTTGGGTTAAAATTATATGAAAGCGAATTATTAAATTATATGTCTCGACGCTTTGAAACCTTTTCAAAAACGATATGTCATGTCTTTTTGAGGTGGCTTTGACTTTTAAGAAGTCAGTCCTGAATCTGAGTGACATACTTAGTAGCAAACAAGTAGTACCAAACAATTCGTTTTAGATATTTAATTAATTCGTATACTGTCGAATCTAGTTACAAACGAGAAGAAAATGTGAAATCTCTTAAACTGTAAATTCTTGAGAGTGAAAAATGAGAATGCATTGTTACATAAGGTACTCATTTAAGTTGTTCATGGTTTAAAAGTTCCATATGAAAGTGCAAAATATTGACAAAGCGAAAATCTCATCACTCCCCTTTTGGGTGGGGTGTACTCCACATTCATCCGTGCGAACATCAAGGGACAAATAAGATTTTAATAGGGTGAATAAAGTGCGCCAGTTTTTTGCAAAAAGATAATCCGAATAAATCTTCACAAGAGCCTTACTTGGCAGAGTTTTGTAATGAAATCCAGTTCAGCTGTTTACATTTAGCATTGGGATGGCTTTATTGAATTATATTAGGAGTTGTTGTAATATTGCATAATTAAAATTTCCTCATATATATGTGTATGTGTTTGTGTGTACTACTGCTTATATTAATATTTTAAGACTATATGTAGCGCTATAAACATAGACGGTATCCGAAATATGAAATTTAGCACAGAACAGTATATAATAGACTAAATTATTGCGCTGGTGGTCAAGAATTTGAATTTCATTTCAGATCTCACAAATTCTTAAAAATCTCAAAACACTGTCTACGCGAATCGAACCCCATCTCCAAGCGTTACAGTCATGACGCCGATTAGCCACAAGTCCATCCTCAAGATACTTAAATTCTTATTTAATGTATGAATACGAAGTCAATGAAGCATGCACAACAAAAACAATAGAGATAGAGGTTTTGTGCATAAATCGGAAATTCTTAGTATGACCGTGCTTCTGTGAACAAAAGTATTTTTCATTAATAGCAAGGCGACGAAAATATATTACAGAAAAACAACAAAACTGTAACAACGAACGAATATTTAATCTCAGTTGTATACCAATATTAAAATACAATCCTATTAAAATAGTTTCCCTACCAAAGATTTTTAATGTAGTATGTATAAGGTACAATGTTATTTATAAGATCAAAAATAACATAAATGAGAATGATTATGATTAGCAATAATCTTATAATCCAACTGTCTGTTAACAGTAATATTAAAAAGACACTCCATCCAGACAAAATAATACCGAAAGTTTGGTCACAATACAGAAGCCTGTCATGTATAAAAAGTATACGGGGATTATCTCCATTGCATTATTAATGGTTGCCCGAAACATTGATCCCGTATTTGCGTAGTCCGTAAGTACATCGGTAAACTTCATCATTCGATTTATTTTCACTGAGATATATATTTAGATTGCTCGAAGTTTTTGGCAGGCGTTTTATGTATAATGGTGCATTGTTACCCAACTACGACAATACCCAAATACGATTGCTCTAGACATGTTTATTGGTTTAAAATATTATCAATTATGCTATCCCAACAGTCCATTACTATATATATTCAAAGTACATATTATTCATTTATAATTATCACTACATAGTATAAAACAAAGTCGTTTTCTCTGTCCCTTTGTATGCTTAAATCTTTGAAACTACGCAACGGATTTTGATGCGTTTTTTTAAATAGATAGAGTGATTCAAGAGGAAAGTTTATATGTATAATAACATCCAATAAACAGTAGAGAAGTACTGTTGTATTTTTGAGGTTTCTAATGTGATGTCGTAAATAATTACATTTTTTCCGCTTACATTACAAACGAAGGCTGAACCCTACGAGTTTTATCAAAATAATGTACTAAGTAATATACACATTGAAAAGTTCTACAGAAAAATCCGTGATGGTATATGTCTATCCCTTATGGATAACCCACAATAACTTTTTTTGTCATTTACTTTTTACGACAAATAATGGCTAATTTTCGAAGCGATTTTAACCAATACAGCAATAATCCTTAACCAATTAAATACCTTGAATACATTGTTCATTTAATATAGATCTATATGGCCCTTTACACCGTATGATTTAAGTGAATATTTTCGAAGATATTACAGATTTTACACACACTTTGAATTCGCTAGTAATTAATAAAATATTTTTGCTATTATAATTGTTACACTTTATTTACAACTTCTTAAATGAGAAGCTTATAAAATTTCGACAATAAAAAAAAATTAAAATTATACTCTAACAAGTATTTATATTTCTACTTTTTTAAATGTGAATAAATTCAAACATGGTAATATGTATGGATAAATTTATAAAGGTAAGGGGCGGTCGTTCAAATAAATTATGTTCACTAGTTTGAGTTGAGTTAACATCGGCGCCATGGCTTAGTTGGTTAAAGCGCCTGTCTAGTAAACAGGAGATCCCGAGTTCGAATCTCGGTGGTGCCTAGTTTTTTATATTTTTTATTATTACATTTTAATTAATATAACACAAATTAAAACTCGTTCGGACATAAAAAAGGTTACAGCACAATGTAATATATATAAATAAAGAACCGGTACCATTACAAAAGATTCATGAATAGCAAATCGATAAAATGTTTAAACGTGGACAACGAATACTTATAGTACAAACAAAAAAATTATATATAAAAAAAAAACCTTAGAATTATTTTGTACAAAATGTATATAATTTAATAATTGATTATATATTAAGTACATTCCAAAAGTTTTTTTTCAATTTTAAAATATTTTAAAAGGTTAATTATTTTAAGATACTTCATACACTAATGAATAGAGTGATATTATATATAATGCTAGAGACATTTTACTTGCCTATTAAAAAAAACAGTTTGGAATACTAGAAATACATGCAACAAACTAAAAAAATAAGAAACAAACATTATGGAAAAAAATTACAAAAACTAGGCACCACCGAGATTCGAACTCGGGATCTCCTGTTTACTAGACAGGCGCTTTAACCAACTAAGCCATGGCGCCGATGTACTAATATTTGAAATAATGAAATGTATTCGAATTTATATTCTCGTTTCATAAATATACAAGCGTAGAAATTATTTTTAATTCTATCACACACATAATTCGAATACATATCGTATAACTAGAGTATCAAATCTAAATTCTAAAAAAAAATCAACTAACTAATGTCAAAATCTAAATACAACAAATAATTTATTATACAATTACTCTTGGCAATAAGAGAGACGCTGGACTGAAACCGATGAAAAGAAATAAATCGATCCAGATGTCACTCTGCTGACCCCGACGCTCAAACTGAAATGGAGATTCCTTTGAACAAAAATGATGTACCTATTTGACCTTACTATATTTTAATAAATTGTACATTAATCGAATTACATATTTCAAATAATGTAATGCTACATGAAACATAGTAAGAGATTAATAAAATAATATTTCGCAGAAGTAATCAAAGGAAAAAGAGTGATTCAAAGATTTTTTTCACCCGACTGATAAAAACATTACTTTTCCAGACACATTAAGCCTTTGTTGTTACGATATTAATATTTAAATTATGGTATAAGACCTTTTAAAGTAAAACCTTTAAGTCGCAGTTTCCAACGAATTTATAACAAATATCCATATTTAACAAGTTATTATTTTATAATCGTGCCATTTCCCTGTTAATAAGCCTTTACATATTTGGTTGAACTCTAATAAAACCCACAAACATACTATCCAGGGTCCTGTGGGATTACGACTTCGATGAATTACTGAAAACAATTTCTTTTGCGGTTACTCGATCAAATAAACTGTCAATTAACGGAGTTCTTTCAATTTTCTTTTTGACAGCCGAGGATTTGAGGTTACTTCTTCGAAAAATGTATAATTGAGTGAATGTTAAAAATAGCTTTGATTGACAGTTTATGTTATCTATTGCGCGGTCATTCGCAATTCGCATCACTAAGAAGCTGCAGACAACAAAATGAACTTGATTATTCGGTTCACTATCATTGTTAGAAGATATGCAAATATTGAAATTAATAAATTCTAGTTTAATTGTGACTTGTTAGCGATTTAACTATGAGTATGTCGACTTGATGTTTTCATAATTATTGTTTGCATAAACAATGAACTATTACTTTAATATAATAAATACACTTTCACACAGTTTAACCCAACAATTTCTTCGAGTTGTTTGTTTGTAGATTGCCTGCTCGCTTAGATCTAGATAACTTCAAAACAAAAAAATGCGATGTCCTTAAAAAAATCCATGATAATTAAGAAATTTGAATAGACTAGGAATGCCTCGAACGAACCTGCGTGTCAAGTTCTTTAATGTAATCCAAATTATACAGACGTTAAAGTTTTTGAGTTAATTGCCCGTTTAAATACGAATCGTTTGTTCAATGCAAGATGTTTAATGAAGGGAGACGCTTGAACTTGAATTAAATTGTGGATAGCCGGAGGCTGTTGGGAACACAATTACTATTTGGAACCTCGGCGTCTAATAAGGATCGATCACAGGTTAGGCTAAGAGACTGATTTGGCTTCATTATTCAAATGTTACAAAAGGAGTAAAATGTGAAGAGTCAAGTTGTCCAAAATATAGCGACTAGCTATTTTAATTAGTTACACTAATAGATATATTAATATTTATAATCTAAAAGTGGGACGTGGATGACATTAACAGGAGAACGTGAGTGTGCAATTATAGTTGCCAATTAATTATTTCAAATGAGCAATAATGCCGTTCAGTTTGGCTAAATTTTTATCTGATCATTATTATATTTTTTTTTTTTTTTTTTTTTTTTTTTTTTTTTTTTTTTTTTTTTTTTTTTTTTTTTTTTTTTTTTTTTTTTTTTTTTTTAAAAAAAAAAATATATAGAAAATTCCATTATTAATACTGAACTTTGGTCTCAAAGTTAAAGACATATTATCTCAGTTTTTTAGAATATTTCTGTATTCAAATCCCTTTCGAATGCCATTCATGGCTAAATTGTTATCCCTTTCGAAAGTCGGCTGTGCAATTATTATTATCAGCTGACTGTTTCACTTAGCAAGAAACAAAATACTTCTACAAATGTAAAAGGCTGCGGCGTGGCAGACAATTGTTTGAAAATTTGCCATTTGAAGCGGATAATTTTAATAACAAATATTAACCATTCTCCTAAAATTGTCGATAATGTTTTACAAACAGTAACTCTTTTACTATAATTTGAGGCAAACTCATTTATATATGACGATTAGGCTCAAGTCTACTTAATTGGTTTGCTTCGTGTGGTTTTGATCCACACGACCTTGTGGGAACTAAGGGTTAGGGACGAGTTTACAATAGACTTCAATGAAATAGGTGAAGATGAATTATACCCACCCTACATAGTTTCTTAGTTAGGGTCACCGTCAACCAGGCAATTAAGAGTCGGTCTCGCGCACTAAGTTTCATATCAAACGGTCGTTGTATGAGAGAATAAATATTTATTTTTTTATAGCGGTGACAGATACATTATCCCTAACCGTAACTCTCACGTTGAATAATAGAACAGACAGACAAACGGAGAGCAAATCCTCCTGTACTTAATTTATTTCGGCTAGCAATACCCTGAATGAAAACAATGTAACGTCTTAACAGCCTCTATAAGCTTAAATCGAAATCGTTTAAATTTAGCTAGCAGGTATAACTTTGTAGCGTGGGTGTATACGTCAGATAGACAATTAATAATTTAACAAAAACAGTTTTAATGAATAAATCACTTTACATTAAAAAATGGTGGTTTTTGTTCATGTCGACACAATTATTTAATTTTCTTTTCACTCCTATTTTGTTTTAAAGACTTTTGTGTGTAACTTTTGTGTATATATCTTTTATGAAATAAACTGTTCTTCGTTAAATTATTAATTATCTATCTGATGTATACACCCCGCTACATAAGAGATTAAATAAACAAATATTGATAAAATCAATTTATTGTTAAAAACATCGAACACAGTCTTTTAATTAAATTATCTATATAAATGCTCTGAGACAGATCAAGGATTAGGGCTGGCCGCTGTCATCTTCCTTAGATCCTTTAGCTGTTGATTTTCTGACACCAACGCCTGTACCCTTTGCTCGTACTTCACACGCAATTCCTGAAACATACACACCTCTATAACGTTAACGTTAATACGCAATTAAAATTATACCTGTATTTAAACGTAGCTACTTATTTTTATAACCTGCATCATTGATTTTTAAGATTCCATAACTAAACACTAAAGAACATGTCTATTACTTAGACTGCCCATCTGTTTGTCTATCTGTCAGCAGGTATCGCATGAACCGCGTTAATTACATTGAAATTTATATTATATTCATATTTAAATTAAACACATTATTTACAGTTTTGGTCAGTCAAATTAAGGCTAAATGATTTCCTAATATTTTATTATTCTTTCAATTTGCACTTGTACTACTTAAGTAAGAAATGAGATATTTTAAGTGTACACAACGTTTCTTACGTTCAAAATAAGCTTATCTTAATCTAACTTATTCTACTTTAAATAAAACAATTCATAAAAAATATAAAAAGTTTATCTATCTATTGTCTTTTATTAGTATGTAAACTAGGGAGAGAGAGATTAATTTAAAAAACCCTATTTCCTCCTTCGAAGTTCGCAAATACCTTAAATATGGCCAATTGTGTCTCATACTCCTTCTTGAGGTCATCGTTGAGGCCCGAAGAGGTCTGCGCCCTTTGCAAAACCAAATTATGGCGCTCTTTTTCCGCCTTATAGCGGGCTTCCATCGCTTCCAAACGATCCTGAAAAGATCCATATGGTTATTTTGCTCCGATATATATAAAACCTTCACCTACGGCCGAATAGTCCCAAAGCATCCTATTTATAAATAATAACATATTATATTATATATAAATAAATAGTTTATTATATAATATATATATATACATATATATAATAAACTATATATTTGTGTTAAACGTAATAAAAAATGTTACAACATAGTAGTCTCTTAGATTCGCTCACGACACGTAATACAAATATTAAAAAATATAATAATTTTAAAATATACAATTTACTGGTAGATAAGACAAAAAACACAAGATTCAGTAAAATCTAGCAATAAAAGACATTTCTACATTCATTAATTTCACCATTTTTAAAGTAATTTGTCATATAAAACACTTGTATATAAGGCATTTTTAAATTTTAATTGAGAAAATCTCCATTAATTGTTTTAATGTTGTATATTATTGTGATAGAAATAGTAAATATATAATTATGTAAATATTTTTTATAAATAAAACACCCAGACCTCGGCCACTACAGCCTAGTTTTTCCCGTGCAAAAGGTTGGACCAAATTTGGAAAAGGTTGGTTTGGGGAAACACCCTTAAATTTTTTTTTGGGGGGCCATCCCCATCACCGATCGGCCCGCCCCCCCTCTAGGCTCTACTACTACTACCCCACCTCACTTGTAATAAAAAACAGCCTCAACAGAACATTCTTTCACTGTCTGCATATGGTCAGTGGACCACTATAAGTGTATTACGCTTTACGCAATAAAAGTGATTTTTGATGAAAAAGTGTTGTGTGGTAAAATGGAACTGAAAAAACGAAGAAATACTGCTCAGTCACACTATTTATATGTTTTACAATTCAAACATAAAGTGCATATTATATATTCACTAGATGATAGATTGACTGCTCACGGTGTTTCGCGAACAAACTCGTGCAGGAGATTACAAACATTTGGAGATTACAGTTTTATGTACCTCCTACAGGGAGCTCACCTCCATAGCCTTAACTTCAGAGTTCCTAATATTTAAAAGATCCTTGGTGATGGTGTTGATGTCCTTCAGAGACTGCACCTGGTTGTTCAAAGCCTCGATCTGCAATTCTTGGTTCTTCACCATTTTTGTCTTGTCAAAGATCATGCCACGCGCCTTGCTTAGCAGCTACAAATATTTACAATCTTTACAATGTACATAGAATTAGATGCATTCAATCAACTATAATATATATATAATATAGGCAAACATTTCATATACAGTGGGCTAACCCCAAGGTAAGCTATTTTCTTGCATAGATATGTTAATGGTAGGTATTATTTTTATTTAGTAGTATGTTCATATACATTTATATATACTACACAGACCACTGCCATCAGTTATGCTCATCACACACCTTAAGGTAACCATAAAGTATTGCATGGTTCGCCAGAATAACAACAAACGTTTATTTAAGCTATCATGGTGTGACGTCAATACAGTGATGTTTTAAAAGAGGAATTAAAAAGTTCTTATAAAAGCTACATGGTCAAAATTATTTCAATCATATACGGCCTTACCGCCTAATACAAACCCAATAATTTGTGAAAGATCTATCTACCGAACAAATAAGGTACGATTTAAGTATTGTATTTTTAAAAAGTAACTAGAATTACATTAGTAATACTGACCCTCGTAACCTGCAGACATTTAAATTCTAATGGTACGAAATTTACTTTTTCTCATTTAGAAAAAATGTTATAGCTGAACCAAATAGGGTCTTTACTTTTGCGCCACCCAGTATTAGTCTGTCACTATTTGACCAACGATACTATCTGTAACACAACACTCGGGTCTATGCCAAGGTGCCTTCACACAAAATTTATGTAAGTAACCGAAACGTGAAATGGTGTAGTTATTACAGTTCTAGCTTCACAAATAGTAATATTTTGTCTAATTCGAATATGCATAATTTTTAAAAATCGAAACTGTCTGTACACGGTTTTTTGATTTTGATTTTTTATAAAAAACAAATGTTTATTATATTTTTTAAATTTATAAAGAAATACCTCCTCGTGCTGCTGCTTTATGTTCTGAATGATTTCTTGGTTCTTTCCAGCCGGCTTCGAAAGAGCCGCTTGCAACTCTGTTTCTAAGTTCTTCACTCTGCTCCTTAGCAAGTCAATCTCTTCTTCGCGAACCTGAATTATAGAGAATCAATTTATTTAACTTAATTCTGTCATATATGTAACATTTCATAGACAAATCTCAGTACAGTCCTTACAACTTCGTACATTTTGGTCCTTCGAGCCGGATACGAACCAAGGACCAACCAACATATTAACCATTAGATAGGTTGGATATAATTATAACTGTGAGGGTACATGACGGTATGAAAATCAAATGAACTCAAGTCACCGATTCCAATAAAATTAAAAGAACGCCATCTTACAAAAGAAGTTATGTTGACAACCCACTTGCCGCAATCCCAAATGGACTAACGAATAGGGGTTCGATCCGATATGGTCATTATTTGTGTAAAGATTATATATATTGGCTGTGGTCTGGGTATTGTAAAAAATTCTTAAAATATAGTATAATATAGCATATAGTAGTATAGTATCGTTGATAACGCTTTAGAAATTACGCGGTGAGACAACTGAAAATATTGTTGTGCAATAATAAATAACTGATAAAAACAACATTCAAAACTATTATTAAATACATATAGTGTGTAAATAAGAACTAAACTATTTAATTTTCACAAGAGTTTTGTTAAAACCAGACCTTGATTAGACCTTATTAATTATGAGGACACAATCTAGATATATATGTTTTATAAATTCATAAATCACACTAATGAATGCTGTATAGACTTTGGAAGACTTACTTTCAATTCCAATCGAAGTCCATCTTCACTCCTTTCTGTTTTAATCTGTTCCAATTCTTCAATTCTCTTCAATAAGGCTTGTTCTCGATCCAGCCATTCCTCCTAAACACATAGTTTTATACACAATACAATTACTAGTATTCTCCGAATTAATCGACTGTACGAAGACGGCACTTTTATTTTTAGGTCCCGTTCCCAAGGTTATGGTTAGGAAGTTGAAATTTTCACAGATGATGTCTTTCTCAAAACAAATAAAAATAAAAATAAATAAAATAAAATAATTATTTATGGCAATCTAAAATTAAAAACTTCGATTTTGCTATAGGCGATTGTCTTTATCAGTACGGCTAACGCGAAATATTTATAACAATGTTTAATGATACATAAAAAGATTAGGTAATTACCGAAGGTTTTCCTGCAATTTCATCACCATTGGCTTCTGGTTCAGATTGGACTACACCTTCCGCAGTACGCTCCGATTCAGAAACCTAAAAAATAAACATTCAGAATTGAGTCAAAATTTTGAACCTTTTTTTTTAAATTCTACTGAAGTCACACTCGCAGTTCGAATAATACCGCTTTATTATTTTTTTTATTATTTATTAGCTATTTCAATATAGGTTAAAAAATCTAAGAACATGGCGGCTAAATAATAGTTTATTGAAATTTTTGTATGTAGGAGTGTTTGCGTGAAGGGGTAAGATTTAGAGGAGCCCTAATCTATAAGTAAGATCGCTAAACACAAAATTACAAATAACTCCAAAATTAAAAACATTTTGTACAATTATTTATAATAATAACAAGTAATTGAAATATGGCAATAAAATATTCAATTTTACCTGTTCCTCTTTAATTTGGACGGAAATCTCAAGTGCAGTGACAGGAGGCTCTTGATTCGGCGTATTTTGATCTGCCTGTTAAGTAATTAATTAACAATTAAACTCTATGATAATTTAACAAAAGTGTCAATACCGTTAACATTAAGTATAAGGATAAAGTCAAAAGTATAACTTATTTTTTTGTATCTTAAATTAGGTATGCCTGAAATGCCAAACTTAAGACGCTACCAATATTTTTCTTTATATAACAAATCGGAGAGGAACAAGGAAATATTCGTTACATCAGTCTTTATGTTGAGGTTAGGTTGGTCTGAAATTCTATAGAGTCATATAGAACACTACCACTTTCACCGCATGATTTTCGAAAAACAATCTCATGCCGATTTTTTATATTTTTAAGCCTCATTGATAGCTCTAAGCTTCTCATGTCCCAATAGTCAATAGGCATGATGACAATAATCAAGAATCGCTGAAATAGAGTAGTCACCATTTAGAATAGCCAAAATATATATCAAATTATTAATATATATTTCCAAAATATATATTCGAGATTATGAAATTATTTAATAAAATAAAACTGCAAAATACAACAGATGGCCATGTTCAGTTAAACACCAATCAGCTTGCGTCACTTTTGTTTTACTACAGCCGCTGCCATTTTAATTTGGTACGATTTGCGACGAGTTGATGTAAACATTTGTTTTAACTACGTTTATTTCGTTATCTGAATCTATCCATTTCTTGATTTTGTATTTTAATACATTACAAGAACCAATTAAGTTATGGAGCAGGGATTTATAAAGCCAAACAGCTCTAATTTGCCAAGAATGTTAATGTTGGGAGAGTTCCTACTCCCTTGCATCAAACAAATATTTCTATTCAGCACAATTTAGAAATGTAAAAACTACCATATGAGTATAGTGTTTAATGTTTCTTATAACATATTGTTAAATATTATATTCACATAGCTATTCAAAATTACAATCAGTTTGTGAAAGCTCTGTTTAATTTGAAGTTATATTATAGTTATATTATATTTGTTTTTTTTACATAAAATATATATACATAATATGCTTATATATCTGTCTCTTTGTTATAAATCCTCTAGGCCATCTTATGGCGATAATGCTGTAAGTTATGTTCAGTTAAAAGGCAAAGGAAACTTGTGCATAGTGAAAGCAAAAATATACCCAGAACACAAAGTACATGCTAAAGTAAGTATACTGCAGAATATGAGATGCCTCTCTTTTTTTTGTCATCCACTAAGAACTCGCTGCAATCTGAAGATTTTGTTGGTAATGATAGTGTTACTTGAAAAATCCTGTGTACAAAATGTGTGTAAGAAATGTCACTACCTGATAGGTCTTCTTTTGGAAATAAATTTCTGTTTGAAGTTATTGGTTTTACTTTGGTACAACTGCTTATCTTAATCGGTGATGTATTTACAGATTTAATATTGGGTTTGATTGGTGATGTCATCTGACTTACAAATTTAATTCCTGTTTGAATAGCTTTACTTCTGAACTTGTGTGTAATATACACTTGGATTGATTTATCTGCAGTCTTATGTTCGTGTATATTATTTTCTATGTCCTCACATACAACTAAAAAGCAACCACATTAAATAAATACTATTGAAAGTATTTCCTATAGAAGTACAGGATTTACATAGGAGATAAATACTACTAGTATTATAATCCCGGACTTGATTATTCTTTATAAGTAAGGTACTGATGTGGTAATAAATTTTCTTAAAATAAGATTGATTTCTATTTTATATTTATTTCTATTTTTTAAAAACAGATAAGTACCCGGATTCACAGATGTAGTTTCTTCATGCTCTAAGGGGTTTGTAGGAGTACTCTGTTCTTCTAAATCTTTAATGGCTTCTTCAATTAGTGTCTGTCTTTGTTTTTTTATAATAAAAGGTCGTACCGTTACATCGTCAGAGGTTCGCTTTCTTCTATCGGGTTGGCAATTAAATTTAGTGGGTATACACCCTGGTTTAATGCGAACTTGTGGTACGGACCCCATCACGTGGTATTCCATATAATTATCCATACAATTTGGCAGCTAAAAAATTAGTAGAAATGGTATGGTAGGATGAAGTCAAAAGCGGTAAATATTTCACGAGACCTCAAAAAGGATGGAACTAAATGATCAATTATCAACCATAACCAATTTAAAATAAATAGGATGTAATGTAGACACTTACATCAAAATGATCTTCACAGAAATAAATATTTGTACTTAGTTTAAAGGATTTTGGATCTCGTCGAGCAAGTTTAAGCCACTTATATCTTATAGTTTTGTTACTTGGTACGTGAATAAATATTTTATTAGGTTTATTTAATGAAGTATTAACGCACTGAGGAACCGCACAAATCTTAACATTTGAATTCATATCTAAACGTTTTAAAGTCAACAGTAGAGCGTATTTTGGTTAGAAGTTCGAACACTTAGAACAATTATGACGTCACAGTTAGACAGTAGACACAATGACAGCCATAACTGTTTTAATGACACTTTTTAAAAATATCACTAAAATATTATGTTAATTTAAAAAAACTGAAACTTCTTGGAATAAGAAGGTACGTATGAATATTTTAAAACAGATTCTGAAAATTAGTCATCCTTTCCTGAAGAAATAGAGCCTCGCCACTATTTTAAACACTTCAACACACATTCCTCTACGTATTTGAACTCCCATGATTTTAGTCTTTTACTGTTTACAGCAATGACTCTTCTGAAAACATATCTTTAAATTTTTTATTGTAGGCACTACTAGACTAATGAGTAAAGGCCTGACACTTTTTTTAATGTGTACTTTAAAATGTTGAAATATAATCATAGCACATTACTTATAACACTAGCACTAAAACACTAACTCGAATGATTTTTTCCTTTTCAGTCTTCTTATTAGACCGGTGGTGTCTAGAAGCTGGATAGGCTCAACATTCACATAATGGTGAAGTCTTCGGTCGTGAGCTTCAGCGATCTTCTTAATAATACTGGTATTAATATCCTCTATATTAAGGTCCCAATGAAGGTCGTCGTTTCGAATGTACCAAGGAGCATTGACAACTCCTCTGAGTACTTTGTTTTGGGAGCGTTGGATAATTTGAATGTTGTTCTTGTTGGTACAGCCCCAGAGCTGGCTACCATAAGTCTATACGGGCATGAGGACTTGTTTGTACAAAAGTAACTTGTTTTGTACTGATAGTGTGGAATGCCTTCCGAGCAACCAGTACAAATGTACTTTGCTATAGTCAAATGACTGTAGCGAAGATCCAACTCTTCGTGTTTTTTTTGACGTGAATCTTCCATCGAAGTTTGGTACCTAGATGCTTTACCGAATTATGGAATGGTACTTTGACTTTTTCTAAATATACTGGCTGGTGTTCGTATGAGGTTTTATAAGTTTATAAGTAGAGTCTGTGTGAATTGATTTTGCTTCATTTAATTTTATCCTCCACTTTTTTGTCCACACAGTTACAGCATCTAGGGATTTTTGAACTTTTATTGCCGCCTCTTTTTGAGTAGCTGCTGTAGCCATGATAGCAGTATCATTAACAAAGGCAATAATGTTATCTTCTAGTCTTAGAAGCACACTCCCTTGGGGTACCCCAGATTTTATTTCTATAAGGTTCGAGTATTCATCGTTTTGTCATACTCTAAACATTCTCTAATTAATTCAAGGGAATGACAAAGAATTTGTTAAGTTAGTAATTAAATTATACGTATAGGTAGGTACTCAAGTTGCACTATATCAATATTTACGCAAAACGTGAACTATATATTCAACTAAAAATCTATGAAACTCGAACTTTAATCCGTAATTTTTACAAACGCAGTAAAGATAAAATTTTAAAAATGTTAATACGAGGGTCAAACCATGCTGGATAACGATTTCAATCAGCAAATACCTATCAAACATAATCACCACGAAACGAGGCAAATCACGCGTCAGTTTAGAATTTCAGACAGCCGATCTCAACTACGTGACGTGGCATTTTGTGAATAAATTAGTTTCAAAAATCCTTTTAAGCTTAAAACTATTGAATTATGGATGTAAATTTTATAATTTAACATTAAATGCCGCCGTCACTGCGTACGTTTTACTAATTTTTATCTAGAAAAACGTTGGCGGGAAATAGATCGACTCCAAGTTAAACTAGGAACCCATTTCAGTGAACCGTATTGCATGCTTGCTTCAGTAGTAAGTTTAGAATAGATTCATAGTATTAATAATGACTTAATTACACGACGTTTCTCGAAATCCTTTATCCTTGTCCAAATTGAGCGCAAAAACGATTCACTACTTTGGGCCACGACACATTCATTTTCATTCGCGTGCAACTTGTTTTCTATGTAATTTTCGCTAATCATCGTGCAGTACAATTAAAACTAATATTTCAATAACATATTTCGCAATCTACGTCAAAGCAAAAAAAATTCGAAGAAATGTCAGATTTTGATAGATTTAATACCTCCTTGGGTCAAAGATTTGGCAAACTAAAAAACTTACCATAATGTGATTTTTTAATAATAAAAAAGGAATGCACAATAACGAATGTTCACGGTTTGGAACGAACTAAAGTCTGAAATGTGTTACACCGTCTATTTTGGGAGAGCAAGCGATCATGATAAAAATAGGACTAAGGAATTGATCACAATTCTTTACTTTCCCAACAAAAAAGCACTCTTTTGTGTTTTTAACTGAAATTTATATATCGAAATCTGATATAAAAGTACTGAAAACGGATCAGTTTAATGAAAGTTTAAGCTCATAACGTTTTGCGCAAAACTTCCTCTCCCGCATTCATTGTTGTTTGGTATAGATATATATATAAACTGATCTAAGTAAAATGTATGTTTTGATAATATTCTATATGTTCTTAGAATATTTGTATGTCTAGATAGTGAGTCACGCAGCAACAGAATTAATTATTAAAATAAACAATTCAGATTTGTTATGGAAGTGTGAGTGACAACTACGTCATACAGCCGCCGTAAGTCATATTATCGTAGCCCATACCTCATTAGTGGGGTATGGGCTAAATATATTATTAATAATAAATATGGTATGGGCTAAATATATTATAAAAGCGAAAGTTTGTAAGAATATTAGTTACTCTTTCACTACTGAATGGATTTTAATAAAACATTTTATTTTTGTTTTTCATTTCATATATGTAATGAATCTACAGTAACAGTTCATAATTTTAAATACACATTTAATTCATACGCTTTAATTTTTGTTATCATGGTGGTAAATTTATGTTTTAATGGTAAATCATCAAAGATCAAAGTGACTGAGGTGTGATATGCGCTGGCCTGCGACCGCTGCGTTTTAACTTATTCTCTTCCTAGTCTGTGGCTGTGTTAATGACATAAAGTTCAATGTTACTATGTCATAAAATTTAAAAAAATGTTACATTTTTAGTATTCAAAAAAGGCTGATAAAATAAATCTACTTCTTTTTTAAATTTCAACTTTAAACTATTTTCAATAAAATGACTTCAGAAAAGAATGCCCAGGTTGGTCAAGCGCGGGAAGCTTTTCAGACGCTTTATCAAGTTTCACAACTCCTCAATACTGGGTTAGATGCAGAAACTCTTACTATATGTATTCAACTCTGTGAGCTGGGAGTTAATCCAGATAAACTTGCACATGTAATTAAAGAAATCAGGAAAATGGGTGACGATGCAACTCAAAATAAACCAAAATCCTTGCAGCTTTAAGTGAAACTGAGTGACCATGCAATTTTAAGCAAAAACTTTGTAAAAGATTATTTCAAAAATGTATAATAAGCCATTATGAAGCAGAGCCTATTATCAATTATAAGTAACATACACCGAATAATCTTAGACATTTAAAGTCTGGTAAGAACTCGTTCATCACATAGCATATTATCTAGTAATTTAGTATAAAAATTTCAGTCTTAAAAAGAATTAATATTATGAAATCCCTTGTCTATTTTTCAAAAACATATTTATAATCTTTTCAAGTTTTTATAATCATTGAGCTTCTACGATTATTGTCTAGTTTTTTTTTCCTTTAATAAAATCCCTATTAGAGAACAAGCAGTCAACATAAAAAAATATTATCTTTCCTCAGGTAATATTAAAAAATCTTAGAGTACAGATAAATTATTACTCCAAAAAAAATTATACTCTGCCTGAAGTAGCTGCTGCCTAAATAGATATGTAGCAATTGTGAAAAAATTTTTAGATTGTTGAAAAAGTATTCCATGTTCCCTCTGTAAATATAAAATATTTTTTATAAATAAGTCTGTTTCTTTATTAAACCTGTTATTTAATTATTAAAACAATCAAGTAAACAATTGATGGCTGCCAGACCTAGCCGGATTCCACGGAAATACGGCAAATTAAAAGTATGCCAGCATAGCCTAGAGATAAAGCTGAGTGATAAGTGACAGCTAAAAGAGATTCACTCAAAAATAAGGTAAGACTTTACGTATGCTCTGCAATCACTGAAGTGGCGCTAGATGGGGCATATCATTCATGGCAGAATGCAGAAAAGGACCTGTACAGTCACATAATGGTATCCATAGGAAGGAAAAAGAAAGAGGGATCCGATAAAGAGATGACCTGCCAAAGGACTGGAGAAGACTTGCTGAGATAAAGAATCCTAATAAAAAAAGCTGAATCTTTATGGAAGCCTAATTCACAGGGCGCACAACCAGTAACAGTGACACTTGGATATGATTTGTAACATATGCATATGAATAAAGGCATTTTTATTTATTGTTATTGACAAAGAATAACAAAGTCCCCAAACCTATAAGAACTTAAAATCTTTAACCTTGATTTTTATGTTTCTTGATAATTTTTCCTCCTTACTATGTAACAGCATTTGGAAAATTTCAACTTTAATGGAGTGATAGTGGATAAATACTTCACCATTCATCCACATTTACAATCATTTTGTTATCAAAAATGTTTGATGGCTGGGTAACACAAGTCTTAACTAATTAAAAACATGGAGAAATACTAGTTTCATATATATTTTGATTATAGTTAGAAGGGAAAGTGTGTGCCTCTTCTAAACGCCCCTGTGGTTGATATTGTACAGTGCTCTATTTAGTATATCATTGTAGTGATGCCTTATAAAATTTAAGGAATAGCATAGCATTTGCATTGGCCACCATTCCACTTTTTTTAAAACAATCATAATTTACAAGGGAAATGAATATGTTGAATTGTAGACTAACACATTTTTTTCAAAGTATATATATTAAATTTTAATATAATAAATAAAACTAAGCTGATCGTGCGGCAGAACGTTGTTTTGCCATACATGTATTTGATTTCAATTTTCAATTAATAAATAAAAAATAAGGGTTTTGATCGTAGAAGGGTGAAAATTTAGGATGGACTACCCTTATATTTAGGGGAATGAAAAAAAGATGTTGGCGGATTTTAAGACCTCCCCCAAAAGCCCCAAAAATTTTTTGGGAAAAGGTAAGGGCGGTTTGGGGGGGTTTTTTTTGGAAACCCGAAAAAAGGAATTTTATATAACATTGTGAATCTAAACCATTCCCAGATCCCCTTGAACACACACAAAATATTTCATCAAAATCGGTCCAGTCGTTTGAGAGAAGTTCAGTGACATACACACTCACAGAAGAATTATATATATAAAGATGTAATACAACATACATTAAAAAAAAAACAACTATTGATAAGTAAATTTTATATTCACCTAAGTATCATCTCATATTTTTATATTCAGAAATAAATATGAACAACATGAAAATTTAAAAGCAAGTGTCAAGACTGGGTGCATAAGTCTCTACCAACTTTATAAATTTTCAAAACTCAACTATATAGGACCAAATAAGTTAGTTGAATTTTGTGTGGTGGATATAAAAATATGAGAATTGATTTATTTACTAATTAATTGGGGAAAATTTAAGTGAATTCACGCTCAGTTATAAAACTGATATCACAGATGTATACAATAAAACAGGAACAACAACATTGAACTGTTTGGCTATGGTAAATAAATTAAAACTGTGTACAGCCTTAACCTACAAGAACAGTTTCTTTAATCTGCCAAGAAAAATGAAACTAAAAAACAAATCAGATCAACATTTGTACCTGCATACAATTTTTATAGATAAAATACTTAATATGTTATTGAAATGAACTTGGGCCCTGACTTTGTCCTAACACAGAAGGGTCTTCAAATATTGGTTGCTGTGGTTTGAACTGCTCAGCTGATATTCTTGTGAACATGATACCAATTCCTTCAATCAATGCAAGAAGAATCCCTCCAACTAGTGCACTGCCTGCCATTGCCGGTACACCTGAATTTAATTATATAAAATAACAAACAGATCAAGTAAAACATGGATCAAGCATATTTATAAACCAAGAGATACCCAAAATAAAATACCCAATCACAAAAACGGACCACCAATAATATTGTGTTCCCATTTAAATCTTATGTTTGGAATCTCATAATAACCCAAGTAAATCAAATGATATTAAAACTCTAATAAACTCAACTTTTTTGATGTCCCCTTTCTAATACAATAGTGTAGGTGCTATACATGACCTCATGTAATATATCTATATGTATATACTCCCATAAAAATATTACAAAACATTGAATTAAAAGAAACAAAAATCTTAAAATGTGAGTATGTAAGTTCAAACATATTGCCTACTTCTAACAAAATTTCTTTCACATTTTACACTAAATAATGGGTAAAATGAGAAGTAAGTATTCCCAAGTTAAATTGAAATTTTAAAACAACTTCAGAAAGACTATTGTAGTATAGCATAAGTATTACCATTCCTAGCAGCCAAGATCCCACCAGTAAGAGCCCCACTCATGATAGAATTCCATGGATCTTCCTTTTGTCGTAAATACACCAAAGAGCAATCAATAGTTGAAAACATTCCACCCCATACAGCAAAATTTCCACCAACTATAGGTGATCTTTCTTTCATGGCTGCTAAACTTCCCAACTAAAAAAAATATGTTTATAGGCAAAGAATAAAGGTCATATTTTCTTTCTTTACAGTAAAGAAACATTAAAATTTTGACTACAACCATATTCTAAAAACAATTTTTAAGTGTGTATACATACCATTTTCCTACTAAATCCCACTGGAGCATTTCTGAAGCCTTTAATTGAGTGAAATATTCCACCGCCTATCGCCCCCATAAGGAAAGCACCGCCAGAATCATCCAAGATTCTCCAAGGACATGGTTCTCTCGAATATTCATCCATACCTTAATTACTGTATTTAACACTGAAATAGATTGGATTAATATTAGTTATGATTTTGTAATACTAACCTTCAAAGTTTTTGAAGATCGATTTACAATGTTTAAAAACCACTTAACAAAATATGTGTATAAGTAAAGGAAAACAAATATTTTCTTGTTATAATTACCAATTAAGTCTTTCACTATGACAACATCAAAATGGTTAAGTAAATTTTCACGTTTTCAATCTTCATCACTGTTAAATAGATAAAATTTACCACTTACCAGTTTAGACTTTAGATAACCCTACCTACTTCACTTTGACTTTGAAAGATTCACGAATCGCGAGTCGCGACTACGTCTAGGGATATGAAAACAGTATCGATACTAGTGATATCAACTGCGGGTGCTTTCGATACCGATACTTTTGTACTAAATACTTTATGTCTAATACTTGTTATAAAAATACTATCCTAAACATAGATTTTTTTATTTTAAGGCATGAGCCTTATTTATACAGATATATTATGTTTAACGTATACATAATTTCACAATGTCAACTTTACCTGCTAAGTGCTAAAATAGTAGATTAGCTAGTGCCGCGACTTTGTTCTGGCGGATTCAACTTCTTAATAAAGAAAACGAACAAAAGATGTATTTTCTGTTTATCAAAGCCATAACTAACTAAATAACGTTAATCTGAACAGCTGACGTAAGTCGTAGATGCAACATCCTAAGGATGCTCCGGTGTCGGGGCGAAATGTGCGTCGAGTGTTTGTCTCTGTTTTAGCTCAACATTGTTGTTAAGATCATCTAATAGAAGTATATATTAAATATTGTTAGATTATTCTAAAAGCTAATTATATATGTATGCAGATTAGATAATGATTTTATAATATCTTTTGAAACGCTAAAAAGGAAAACTAAAGGTGTGAATATGTGAAGAAAATTCTGTACAATGTAAATATATAACGTTAAAACATCGATTGACGGTATTTTCACACACTCACAGATTCGAATAAAACTAATTAGAATTTGGAAGCGACTTTTAAGGACCTAGCGAAAAGAACAAATATACAGAAGTTGTTTCGACTCACAGTAGTAATGAATGTCTGTGAGTAACGAAACTGAAAAATTTGAATCCATTTTAATATATTTATATATATATCCACCTTTTAATCATATATATATATATATATATATTAAAATGGATACACATTTAAATTGCGACTATCATTCAAACCATATAATATAATATTTTATGAAGCAGGTTGTCGTGAGTCATGTTATATTAGGCATTATCTGTACCGGTATCATCAAATCTCAAACCATCTATGTACATACATGTCAATTCACAATTGGCGTTTGGCACAAAATAAAATATTACGACGAGATAAACATTGAACAGTTTACAAAATAATTTTAATCAATTAGTGAAGTGGTAGATTTGATGAAGAAATTTTGTTTTTAAAATTTATCGCATTCAATGTTTGGCCGAATTTAACGTAACAAAAAGCAAAAAATGACTATATATAATATGTATATTTTTGATCGTTATGGAACACTTTTATATTACGGCGAATGGAATAGAACAAAACAATCAGGCATGTCGAGAGAGGAGGTATAGTGGCTTCTTTCTACAAAATAAATCATAGATTTTAACAATAGATATGCTAAATTATTTGGTATTACAAGAATAAATTCATCCCCAAAATTCAATTTACATAATTATTGTTCCTAATAAATTATACCTATTATCATTTTTCAGGAGGGAAAATTAATGTATGGAATGTTATTTTCAATTAAGTCGTTTGTGACAAAAATATCCCCGTTAGACCCAAAAGAAGGTTTTCTTAACTATAAAACTTCTAAATATACACTGCATTGCTTAGAGACACCATCAGGAATAAAATTTGTTGTAAATACAGATAATCAAGCTCAAGGAATCCGAGAAATGTTGAAGAAGATATATTCAGATATTTATGTTAAGTATGTAATTAGAAACCCTCTATGTGGTATTGGAGAACCAATTAATAGTGAATTATTTAAAAATAAATTAGATTTATTTATAAAACAGGCACCATTAACTGCAGCACGTGCTTCTTGAAGTTAAGCAATACATTATTGTAGATATAAATTCGTTTTGATTAAACAAATAAATAATTATCTTGACCATAATTATCTCCATAATCTGTATTACAACCTATCACATATACTAGTATACTAATTGATAAAAACAGCAATTTAATTCCATTAAATTTATTAATATTATCAACTATCAGTGTCAAAAAAAATTGTAACAGCTTTAAAATGAGGTACATTAAAAAAAAAAACTATTATAGATAGATGGACTAGTATATTGTATACTAAAGTATCATTGCCTTAGTAAATTAAATTTCACTATACACACAGAAGTGAAATAGTACCTACAGTACCTGACTCTAAGGTAATGTTATAAATAGAAAAATTACTATAACTTATATAAACTTGGGTACAATATGTTCAAGAAAGTGAATATCTTTATATAATTCTTCTGTGAGTGTGTATGTCACTGAACTTCTCTCTAACGACTGGACCGATTTTGATGAAATTTTTTGTGTGTGTTCAAGGGGATCTGGGAATGGTTTAGATTCACAATGTTATATAAAATTCTCGTGTCACGGGGTTCGAACTTGACCTCCTCCGAAACGGTGCGACCGATTCTCATGAAACTTTGTGAGCGTATTGAGTAGGTCTGAGAATCGGCCAACATCTATTTTTCATCCCCCTAAATATTAAGTGTAGTCCACCCCTAAATTTTATTTTTTATTTTTTAGACAAAATTTTTAGTTTCTACTTTTTTTATGATACAACATACAAAAATACATACAATCCTAAATTTTCACCCTTCTACGATCAACCCTTATTTTTTATTTATTAATTGAAAATTGAAATCACATGTATGGTAAAACAACGTTTGCCGGATCAGCTAGTATATAATTTATTATATATATATAATAAATTGTAGATATAGATTAATAAACACACTCAAAATTATTGGTTTCTAATAAATGTTTAGCTTTACTTTTGTAATGTGATATATGGAAATATAAAAGGAAAATTTGCATGCAATAATTTTCTACAACTTTCAAAGGGGATTGTCGCGACATCTGTACTTTGATATCACTTCTGTGTTTAGTGATGCAGCGACAAGTCTAAGTACTGTAGAACGCTGGTATTTAGAATTTCAACTCTAGCCTCAATGACAAGTTGAAGGTTGTCCAAATACCTCCCTGACGCTACAGAATATCGAAGCCGTGCAGTAACTAATCCTCGAAGATCGTCACGTGGCATACAGTGAAATACAGGCAAGGCATTTCAGCCACTACTGTCCAAAAAATTTTTGCACGGACGAGTTGGCGTAAGAAAGAAAAACTACCCGTGTTAGTTGCTCTACAGCTTTTCAACCGAGGAGAGTCAAAGGATGTTTATGATACCAATAGTAGTGACGAGGATATATGCTTACGATCCAGATTCTACGCGTTTGCGTAGTGCTCTAAGCGTTTGTAACAAAGGGTGGTCACGTGGCCACTATTGTACAAGACTGTTAATACTGCTTGTTTGCAACACGTCATCGAATTTTGAAAACAACATTCAAGACACCGCTTTACCACCGATCAACCATGTTACAAGGACACCTGTTTGCTAAATATTAATAGATTCACCTCAAAAAAAATCTGGCATTTTTGCGTCTAAGAGCATGCTTCTGTCTTCCGTGAAAAGGATTGTGTTTTTACTCTCTGCCACGCCCTTCTTTTTGGGCGTTTAAGTTAAAGAATTTATCTATGTTAAATATCATGCTTTTTTAAAATAAGTGTACATTAAATGCATAATTTATGTATTCTGTCTCATTATTGCTTTTTAGATTAATGATTTTCTTATATATATATATTCTTTAAATTTCATTAAAGCTTCATTCTTATTTTTTAATGTAAAAATAATTTAAAGCTTTTCCTTTTATCCATATTTCACAATTATTACATTCTTCCACCTGATAGTAAGTTATTTCAGAGAGGGGACGAAGGGGTAATAGATAAATTGTGTAATTTTTATTTAATTCTAGTTGTAATTTGAATTTATCGATAACGTAGAATATATTATATTATATTATAATATAATATTATATTATATATAACATTTTCACCTTCCGCAAAATGATTCTTTAAGTAGCGTTCCGTGGCGGACCTATGCTTTCATGAATATTTTCTAAAGTGGTCCGCTATTCATTGGTCAATTGATATATGATGTAACTGCTATGAGGCCAGATTTATCTACGATAGTAAGTTAAGTATATTTCAAGTATGCGTAAGCGATCTTTTATTATTAATTATGTATTATTAGGTTTTTTTTTTTAACTACTAGGCCTACCCCCCGGACAAGTTATCTCCGGGCCGTGGAATAGCTGATAATTTTTTGGGGCTTTTATTTAAATAAAGTAGTCATTCCTATTAATTTTACATTACATTGCTTGAGATTGCGTTATTATAGGCTTCATTATTTCACAAACTGTTAAATCAGATTTATCTATTTTTACCTATTTCTATTATTTACAATTGTACCTATTTTTATACAGTACTCTACTTTTATATCCCTTTTTTCCTTATCAGCTAATACTTTACTTATGTTATGTCTGTCAATTCTATCTATTTTTAATTGTGCCTCCAGTTTAATTTTGTCGTAAAGGTGTATAGGAAAGTCGAACAGTATGTGTGGCACACTTTCTTCCGCGCTTCCGCATAGGCACGCCGAGCTCTCCTTTAGTTTAATCCTATATAAGTAGGCAGAAAAGCCGCCATGTCCCGTGAGTATTCGCGTTAAAGTGCTGTTTACTTGTAAGTTGTAGGTTTCGGGCAACTTTGTATGCAGCTAGGGTTGCCATCCGTCCGGGTTTCCCCGGATTTGTCCTAGTTTAGAGGGAATCCGGGAAAGTTTTTATTTGTAGACCTGTAGATGTGATCTGTAGATCTGTAGTTGAGTTTAAAAAAAAAAATTAATAAAAAAAATTTGGGCCGCCTGCGAGACACGCACTATGCTCGCACACCACGATTAACCGACGAACCAAGTATATTCACCGTTCCCCCACCCCTCAACTGTTTTTTATTATATTGAATATGTTTAAAAGATCTTGTTGATATGTCCGGCTTTCGGACTCTAAAATCCGGGGATTTCACGCGTCTTGTCCTGTTTTCCAAATTTGAGAAATGGCAACCCTATATGCAGCGATGGCATCCGGGAGGAACATCTTTGTAATTTCACCCGTTGGTTCTGTGCTATATCTTGTGCTCCACTTCTGGAGTGATCCCATCCTTATGTGGCGCTTTATGTGTGACAACGGGCAGCGATCGTAGATCGGCTTCGTTTTATGATTTCCTGTGGCTTCTTTGGCAAGCTCGTCTGCTCTCTCATTCCCCTCCCTGCCTGCGTGGGCCAAAAGAGTCATATTTTCTTTTCTGGGTGATTTCTAAGCTCGTCACGAATTTCGCTGGCGAGGGGATTGAGGGAGCGACATCTCGAGACGGCATCTAGTGCTGATCTTGAGTCACTATAAATGTGGAAGCCGATCTCTTTTCGCCGCACCGCCAAGTGCACCGCCTTTTTTAGAGCCACCAATTCGGCTTGATAAACACTACAGAAGCTGGCCAGGGGCAGTTTACTTTTTTGAATTTCAAGACCGTTCCTCTAGACTGTCACCGCTGCACCCACTCCTTCGTTCGTCTTGCTACCGTCAGTATAAATGTGCAAGACATCAGTAGCCGCGTCTTCATCACCTGTTGCCTCATTCCCTAGAACTTTGTACTTTATTTTCGGGTTTATAGCTGGGTGCGGAGTGTTTTGGAAAGGTGTTTTACGCTCTACCTCCACATCCTTTAGTTCTTCTAAGGTATATGCATATCCTTTCCTTACTTTATATAGGGTTGCCACTTCTTGAACCCTTAGATCTAGCGGAAGCAATCCAGTGAGTATTCTTAATGAGTTGAGTGATGCAGTTTTATGAGCCCTGCACATTTTCAAAAACAAAACCTCCGCAAAACCTCTTTGCACTGTGTCCAGCCTTTTAATAATATATTGTATTATTAGGTTACGTATATAAGTTTTTGTGAGCAACTGGGGATATGTAAACTAACGCCCTGGGTGTAAAATGGAAGAAATGTTTAAGTTTATATTTTTTAATAATTAAGTTTATACAACTGTGGATCTAATTTGAGTTCAGAGATATTGGCACATTTTTAATGTCAATTTTTTTGAATATTTATGAAATATTTCATAGGGTTCAATGTGCCATAAAATTATCTGTAGATATTCAGTTTCGACATACTGTGTGTACTCTGTGGTTTAGTTAAAGCTTGGCGTTAAATTATGTGGCTTGTTAATTTTGAAATAAAACTAATAACAAGTATTTATTATTATTTATTTCTTTTAAACAATTTTTAGACTACACCAGTTTCAACGTTCAGTTACAATTATCCAATAGACTATAGAACGAAAGATGTTTTGTGTAAAACGTCAACAGTCTCGGTCTGCCGGTCATTAACCTCTATAGTTCAAATGAAGCCCTCGATCCTCGCAAAAGTAATTTAAACACCAAAATAAACTACATACAAGTACCAATGACTAATTATTAAAGACTGTCAATGTTATAATGAAGCGAAGTTTTAAAAATAATTGAACCTTTAAAAATATCATCTATAATGACTTTAGTAATTTTTAAAATATGCTGTAATGAGTGAAACGGATGATACTGACCTTCTTGTCCAAATACCACCTAATTTCTTCGTCATACAAAGCTCTGATTCAGAAAATTCTTTGCTTGAATCTTCTCGTACTGTGGTTCACAAACCGGTTTCATGCACGGCTCAAGTTCTAGGTAGACTAGTCAATCAAGTGCATTCCCTAGAGTCTAGGTTAGAGAGCTTAGAGTTGGATTCTAGCACAACCATTAGTATTAATTCATTAAGAAGAAAGACGTGGGACTCTGATAGTTTCGAAAAACATAGTATTGATAGAAGATGTTTTACGTTCCCGCGCCGTCGACGACGTAAGGTTATTAAAAACAAAGTAAGAGAAAATTCACTGATGAGCCTCGACTCTATCAGTACTGAAAAGAAAACGAATTTAAGAAATCAATGCAAAAGGTCCATACTAGCAAATGATACGCAAAGTATGGATGGTGATATCAGCAGTATAGTGTCCACTCCAAGTAAAAAGAACGATAAGTTACTGTTAAATGAGATTGACGAATTTCTTACTAAAGTTGAGTCCTATGAAACACCATCATCAAGCATAAAGCCTGAGGAAACAATACCTGGAAATGTGATAGAAGCTACTGGTGACTATATAACAAACAAATATGATCTCAAAAGTAACATAGATATTGGTGGTAGAGCAGTTCCCACTAATATTTTAGAGAAGTATATATATTTAGTTAAAAGCAATCCTAAAGATTTATCTCATTCTAAAGGTAAATGCCAAGATGCACCAAATCGCGCAGAAAAACATGAACAGTCACCTACCATACGCAAACTAAATTTCTCAGACAAGGACATCCAACCAACATCTACACCAAAAAGATCACAATCCATATGTTACTCTGAATTCAAACCTTCAACTAACAAAATATACGATAGAGCATCAAAAGTTTTAGAGCATTACAAGTCTCAGAATTACAGTAAGGATAATCAGAGCTCAACAGGAAATGCTGATTTACTAAAAGAAGAGTTTAAATTGCCACAATTAAGACCATTTGATTATGAAAATAGGGAGCAGCTGAAGGTTCAGTTAGATTCTATAGATACAGATTTATTAAGCTTAAGTGAACTATGGGGGGAGAAAATTGAAAAAGGTGAAAGGTCTGAAAATATTAAATTGGAAGAAGAACGGATGAAACGGGAGGTAATTTTTTGTAAACCAATTGATGCTTTAATTATTCTCTAGTATTTTATAATATACCAATGTATGTAAAACACACACTGGGATTATTTGTGAACAAACTGCATGCATCTATTATATAGTTATATTTTTATTTTCAGCACTGTGAGGCTTTGATTCAACAATTGCAAAGAAAACTTTTGGAACAGCAAGAAAAATTGGCTGTTGCAGTCAAAGTGGACAAAGCCAAGGATAATGCAATATCAAAGTTACGTGAATCCTGGCTAAAGCTAACTTGTAGTCTGGATAAGGCAGAAGAGAGACACAGAAGTGCTCTTGAGAAAATGACAAGGGAAGTAGATAACTTCAAGTTGGTAGCTGAAGATGCACAAAAGGTAAACTAATTCTAATTTTATGCTCATTCAAATTTATAATATAATTTTATGCCTACTCAATATAAATATACAGTTAATGATGTACTTTTGTCCCACTGGACATCTGAGATCTCTTATTTCTGATACACTGATCAGAAATACGAGATCTCGGAGATCTTTTGGATAACATCAAAACAGGATATTAAAAAAGGCAGACAGGAACCTGGAGTTTATTTTGAGAATGGCTTGTAGTTTAATATTGTTCATGTTATTGTTGACAACCAATTTTTAAATTGCAGCAATATAGAAAGAATGGCTATTCTGGCTGTAGAATACTGATTATAGGAAAGGCTTAAATGATTTAATAATTTTTTTTTTCAGAAAACTAATCATTTTGAATCAGAATTGTACAAAGCATTGGATTTGGCTCATGATTATCAAGAAAAATGTAAACAATTATCTGCTGAAAGGAAGGAAATGCAAGAGAGCTTAGAGAAAGGACTTGCAAGTAAGGATGAGCTTGTAAAGAACAAGGAGAGAGAAATTGATGTGTTGAAGGAGAATTATGACACTGTGATGAGGTTGAACAAACAATCTACTGACTGTGTGAGGAATCTTGAGGAGGCATTTGAAAAGGTAAAAGTGTATTTAATTAAATGTTCTGTGTACATGAGAAACTTCATATTATGGTCAGTACCTCTATATCCCCTTGGAATTCCTTCTATTTTTATGTTTTGCTGCTGATTGCATGGTTTTGCATTTGTCCATCTTGCACAAAGCCAATGTTTCTTTATCTGTTAACTAGTACCATCATATTTTAAAGCTTATTTTTTATTTAAAAAGTTGTCTGAGATTTCACTCAGAAATTCCGGAATCAATCTGTGCAACCAAAAGTTTATCAACATCTATAAGCGGCTTAAACAAGTATCCTTGAAACATGCAGCAACAATATTACTTGCAATTGTAACAAAAATAACTAAAATAACATGCATAAAATATCAATTTTCAGGAAAAACATGAGCATGAAATAACCAAGAATAGACAAAATGAATTAAATCAGAAAATTCAAGCTTTAGAAGAGACTAAATATGTAATTGAGCAAGAAAGGGATATTTTAAAGGAAAAAGTTAATGAGGAGAGATTGAGATGCAATATGTTGGAACGTCAGTTGTGTGATAATCAAAATCAGCTAAGTGAATTATTGAGGAAGTGTGTAAGTATGCTTTAGAAGGTTTTTTTTATTATCTTTAAGAGTTATAATTGGACATGTTACAAGAGGAATTCATATATTGGTACATACATGGATAGACAGAAGTGAAATGTAGAACTCAGTATGCCATAATTAATTGGATGCATAAAAGCAAAACAAGCCAGCACAATATATTTTTGCAGTAGCTACTTTATTTTAATATTTAAACTTGAATCTCATTATATTAGTTATTAATTACTGCATTCGACGCATGTGTAAAGATATTCTTTTGTTCATGCTATGTGTGCTATTTGAATGGCATCATATCAATAAATGAAAAAATATTGGTGATAAGAACAGTGTAGAGGTCCGTTGTAGGGACCAAAGAGGCAATTGTGATATGTCATGATTTTGATAGTAATAGTTATAATAGTAAAAATTGAGGGTAGTTATAAAAATCAACAAAAAAGCGGTAATGTGCTGCGTAGCTGACGTCACGCCCCACCATATTTAGTGGGAGTTGAGTGGGGATTAGTAGCTAGGACCCGGCTGCGTCCGGGCGGGGAGAGTCATTCTCGTGTGAGACGCGGGTGAAGATAGATACTAGCTAAGATCTATGGCGGTTTCCTGTGTGATTCAATCAAAGTGTATTAACGAAGGTGTACTTATAAAAGTTTAATAAAGGTTAAAAGTGATTACTGTATCCTGCATTAGACAAATCTCAAGTGATATGTTTTGCTAGGAGGTCACCACGCTTAGGGCAAGAAATTATTGTGGATGGTGTACACATGGCAGTGAAGTCAACCTTAAAATATCTTGGGTTGATCCTGAATGCCCGTTTGACTTTTAAGCCTCATTTTGCGGAATTAGCACCCAAGCTTGCCTCTCCTAAAATGGCCCTGGGCCGAATATTGCCAATTTTGGGGGGACCCGGGGGGGGGGGGGGTCTTTTTTTTGGGGGGGGGGGGGGGGGGGGGGGCCTTTGGGGGGGGGGGGGGGGGGGGGGCCGGGGGTCCCCCCCCCCCCCCCCCATTTTGGGGGGGTCCCCCGGGGGGGGGGGGTTTTTTTTTTCCCCCGCGCCCCCCCCCCGGGGGGGGGGGGGGGGGGGGGTTTTTTTTTTTTGGGCTCCCCCCCCCTTGGAAGCAATTGCCTTAGGTCGAATTTTCTGGAGAAGTGCTGACAGGCCCCCCCACAGGTCATCAAGGCCTGGAAGGAGGAGTATAGAAGGTTAATTTTGCAGGAGTGGAAGAATGAGTTGAGTGAGTGTCGTTACGGTCTACAAACCGTTGATCTTATTCGTCCATTCTTAAAACTTTGGGTGGAGCGGCGGTGGGGATCGCTTTCCTATCGACTGGTGTAGGTACTCTCAGGGCATGAATGTTTTGGTAGCTATCTGTATCGTGTTATTGGTAGGAAGGCAACCAGCTTGCATCATTGTAACTCTTCGAGGACACTGTGCGGCACACTATTGAGGTTGTCCGGCCTGAATAGTTATAGATCGGTCCTGGCCGATAGATTTGATGGAAACCTGTCGCTTCCATTCATTATAAAAAGAATGGTGGAAGCGACAATACGGCCCCTGGAATGCCTTCAAGGCTTTTTGTGAGGTCGTCTTGGCTGAAAAGGAGAATGCGGAACGAGAGCGTGAAATTAATCCAAACGCTCCGCCGGAAAGAAAAAGACTTCCGGGGCAGCGCCGACGTAATTAAGCTCGTCTGCCTTGCTGAGTTGTTTTGGTGAATTTTGCATGGGAAGAGTCACGGTCTTTTTGTGACATTCGCAGTTGACGGGGATAAGGATAGGACCTAGCTGTTACCTACCCCCGTCCTATGGCGAGCTGAAGGCTATTGTCAGGTTTTAGTGGGTAGGGCAAAATAGTGGAGTCCCACATAACCACTGCTTGAGCAATGGGCCGCAGAGATGCGTATGCGTAACAGCATTTCCTGGCATAAAAAAATCCTGCGGTTTTTTTAAAAAAATGACACAGTGGACGCAGTATCTATAAGAATTGCCTGTAATGGATTTTTCTAATTAAAAAATTGAAATTACAGGACGCCCTCGATAGCGAGACCAAATCCCTGCGTAAGCATTTAGAGCTGCAAAAGACAGAGCTTAAAAACCATTACCAGCAACAGTTGGAAGAAGCTGTGCTGGGGAAACTGCAGGAATTCCAACGACAACTGGAGGTGGCTGAAAGAGATATGGATAGTGCTGCAAGAAATAAAGAGCATGGAATTATTGATAGCTTTAATAAACAGATCGCCCGGATTGAGGATCAGTGAGTATTTAAAGTTCTTAAGCTTAAGTTAAGCTCTTTATACTTTGTGATATCGCTAACATAACTGATAGACATATACTTACTTATGATATATATAAATATATATACATTATAATAAATATAGCCAGCGAAAATATTTTTCAGAAATCAAATGTTTACCGCATGGTGACCATTGCACTAAATGGGTTGTCAATAAATCGTTGTTCACAGAAATTATTTTTTTTATGGTTCCGTAACCAATGGATGAAAATCAGTAATAGACAGACACAATTGAAGTTGATGATGTATTTCTGTTGCCACTACAACAACTTATACTAAAAACAGGATAAAATAAATATAAGAACGAAATAAATATTAACAAAAATCACTTTGTATATATGGGTCCAATATAAAAAAGGCCTGCAGCAAATAAATGAAAAATATTAATTGAATGTAACTAATTTCCAGACATCGTCTAGAAATAAACGTGCTAGAAGAAAAGCAGCGAGAGGAAATCAAGCTGTGCCGGCTGCAGCTTGCGCAGGCGCACGAGAAGATAGGCTTGCTTGAGGTACAGCGCACATTGTCGCCTTGGCAACTAGCCGTGCTATGTAATAATATTATTATTATTAATCTTTAAAATAATACGATAGTTGTCTTCAACAATTAATGCAGATTAAAATTAGGCTATGTGAATATAATATAATATTTAAAAAATTGTTAACATAATATGTGACAGTAAGTGTAAGTGTGAGCCATTTTATCTGATCCTATTAACTTTTAAAAAGCCAAAACAAATTTTCTATCCACCAAATTTTTTTTTTGGAATTTCCCCCCCGTTTTTTTTTAAAAAAAATTTTTTTTTTTCCATATAACTATTCATTAAAAAATTATACTATCTTAAAAATAGTCTAAAATCTAATTGAAGTGCTTTGCTATCTGTTGTTTTATTAACCGGTTTCAAAAAAGAAGGTTTCTATATATGTATATTTGTGTCATTTATGAATGTATTATAACAAATAATTGTAATACATGATTCAGAGCAAGCTGGACAACTACCGTCGCAAACGCGGCGAGTTGGCGTCGCAATTGCATGGCGTGATGGAAGCTCAATGGAGGCAGGCTCTGAGGATACTCACGCTGCCCACTCACAGGGGAGAGCTGGACAGGACCGATGCGGGTCTGTTTTTCAATATTTGAGTTCCGTACCTCTTTGTGACATGGCTTTTTGATGTATAAAATAATTTCAGTGTGCACCCCTCACCCGCAAGAGTACGTCCCACCCAAGATCCCACCGCTCTCGATGCCGAGAGAGAAACTATTAAGAGATGACGTACCTCCGGGTATATCACACCCTCATTCACGGGACCTCAACTTTGAAGATCTTAGCGATAGTGAACTTCAGCATTATGTTAAAATGGTAGGTTTACGCCACCTATTTATTGGAATGAAATCGTGTATGTATGGAAATAGCCTCGGTTGTAACCAATTTAGCGCAATAAATAAGGTATAGAAAACAGTGGCTTTATAGACTGTGCTTAATAATCTTTTGTCTATAGTCTGTTCTAACAATTGAGAAAAGTGACGTCATAAAACTTTGTGAGACTATTAAGCCTTTAGACTATTTTTATTTTTATTTTAGACTATTGTATACTAACAGAAGTGGTAACCCCTGTTAGTAGACTTCAAACAAACCAAAGAGTTGTTACTAGTTTAAATTTCTATTTTCTAGTGTTAGGAAGTAGGGTGACGTCATCGGTGACGCCAAGTGATCGCTCTAGCAAAGGATAGAACGAACGTGTTGCTATTTAATTTTAAACGTCTCTATATAAAATTTACACTGTATTTGACAATCGGCCAAAGACAGCACAGACAAATAAATAATTTATTTTATTTTACAGCTTCTAACAAAACCACCGAATTTCGACACGAGCGAACCGTCTAGAGACAGACAATATAGCGAGCCGCCCACGAGCGATCGCGCCAACCGATTGGACTTCATGGACAGGGTGGACCGACTTGAGAGAAAAGATAAGAAGCATTGTAACAAACCACCTTGGAAGGCATAATATCTCAAGTAACGCAAATTCCCAGAAAGTTTATTACGCTAAAATACCGTCAAAAAAGAAATGAGAAAGGAAATCGTTTTATTGTTTTGAACTTTCTTAAATGACTAAGCTTTGTGTTCGTTATTAAATGAAATTTTGAGGGTCACAGTAACATAAATAATATAACTATTTATGCGGTGTGCCTTTTTTAAATACTTTGACATTATTAAATTTAATATGAAATTAAAGCTCGTAAAAATCTACACATCTATAAAGGTTTCTCAAACTAGAATGAGGCCGAGACTTCGAGCTGGAAAATTAACAAATGTGAAGTGTATTTAGTGTCCAATATTTTGAAAGGAAAATTCCGCACAAAGGAATGTGCGGAATAGTTTGGAACGAAGTTTTAGCTATGCTTAATGTGCCTTTTCAGAAAATGGATTTCTTTAACTTTACTGTCATAGTTATTTAAAAGTTACACTGAAACTTTCACGTCATAAACTCTATTTGAGCCATTTAAATTGACCAATTTCCTATTAATATATTTTTTTAATTTATTTCATAACCTGGACAGTCCATTGGTCGAATACTTGAAATACTAACTTACAACAAAAATTACAAAAAGGTATTTTACATATTTGGCTTAAATTTTACCTACGGTGGTTGTAATAAAATAAACTTTAAAAATTGGGTAAAACAGTCTCGGATTGCTTATGCCTCCCCATGAAGTGGTGAAATCCACGATATGGTATCAATATTATTAATGTTTTTATAAAATAAGAAATTGATTTACAAATTTCCTTTTTTTAAGTAATTTTATGAATGTACGTACCCTTTAACCTCATGACTCCGCCCATATATGATGATAATGTTATGAATTTAATAGCGTATAAATGTTATATTTTAATATGTAAGTTAATGCATTCCTTGTATACTTGATGTTTGTCATAATAATAAAGTTTTGAAAAAATTGCTTTTATTTTGAAATCCACTTCGAGAAGATTCTTTAGTTGCACCGATATGAAATTCACTGGTCATGAAATTCTCAAACAGCTAACTAATACGGCATACATAAATCAGAAAATTAATAATTAAAATATGAACAACATTATGCGTTATAATATAAAATGCTCATATATTGGATAAAGATATATATTAAGAGTTTGTTGAACACCAGAATCTCAGGTCCAACAGTGCAATATATCATGTTACTACTAAAATGATCTGCACATTATTGAAAGGGTTTTAGAGTGGGGAAAAATTAAAGGAAATTATGATTAAATGGAATAAGAGACTATTAACATGTTAATATACCCCTTTATTTCAAAGAAATGCCAGTTTTTATAAATAAAACATTACGATGGCATCACGATCTATACAACTATTTTTTACACTTATTTTTATTAATCACAATAATCAGAGGCAAGAACTTACAAATAAAAAAGATAAATTCTTAACAAATATACATAATTTGGAAAAAATATACAATGTCGCAATATAATGCGTCGCGAATACATTTTCAATGTTTTCAGCTATAAATATGATTTCATCATGCACAATAACAAAAAATACACAATATTTAAATAAGTTCAATATTTAAAAAGTAAACGGAAATAATACTATAACTGCTTTTAAATTAAGTCTTAGCGCGTTTTAAGGCTGGTATGTTTGTTAAAGAGTGCCTTAAATAATACTTTTAACAATACCGCAAGGCGTACACAAAATTGTCGTCTCTCGTCTCTCGCACTCTTTTAATTTAGTTTCCTTTGTGATGAAGAGACATAAGTCCTATAGTTGAAACAGAGTAATTGGACCTATTTTTTTAAATAATGACTTGAAATGCATCAACCAGGAGACCATACGGCCAATGTGTAGAATCTTTGAATCGTCACAGATCAGAAACAAGCAATGTATTATTTAAGAAATTAGCGCCTCGTAATTTAAAGTTGTTTTTTTTCTATACAGTTACCTACAATTCTATTCAAAGTATGAATTTTCAGTGGTTTTTTGAATCTTAATATAATTAAATATAGTATAATATAACATCGGGACACATTTTTGTCCACGATCGGTTAGCCCCAAGGTAAGCCATTTATAGCTGGTGCTAAGGGATCAACACTATACAAACTTTCATCATATTTTTTAAATTGTTTTTTTAACACCCAGACCACAGTCAAGGCATGGCGAATGCGCGGACTGGGTCGTCAAAGTATCATGGTTACTTGTAAGTATAGCAAATATTAGTTGCTCAAATCAATTTAAACTCCGAAAACAAAACTTAAATATTAAAAAAATATGTTATGCCATGAAACTTGTCTCCAATGTTAATTTATATGGAAATATATTGCTTACACTTTGACTAGTTAGTGTATTAATCCTGTTTTGTGCTACATTGTAATTTATAATTTGAAATAATTTTAGGTGTTTGTGAACTTTTGCTTATATCATTCATATCATATTTCCTCAGTTCAGGACCGTGAACCTTAACAAGATTCATTACGCTATTCTCTAGACATTTAACATTAATTAATTAATTCACAACTTTCCGAAAATTGCACGGCTCACACGAAGCTACATCATGATAGGCATATTCAAATATAACGAACTTAGACAAATCTCAAGAATAAATTCCAATTGGATTTTTAAATGATAAAAAAAATCCAATCGCCAAAGCAGCTTTAGTGTGTTAGAAATGTAATTTTTGTATCTAATTTTATAGTATACTAGTGATTGTCAATGTTTATTACTATAACCGTTTCAACCGTGAAAAATATATTTTCTTGCACCTTGCACAAATTATAATCAAAATTATAAACAAAATGATATTCATACCGAAACATAGCTTAATAAAGTCATTCAGAATTCAATCGGTGGCCAAATATGTTATATTTATTATATTAGTTAATTGAAGGCTCATTTTATTCTAATATGAACAATCCAGTACGAACAATTGATAGCGTCGTTGAAATAAAAACACCAGCTACTATTGAAATGCGACCGATTCCAACAAATTCATATATTATTAAATTCACGCCTGAGAAATTACGTAAGCGCAGACGCAGGCAGAGACGAGTGTTTTGGCTTCGCTTTGTGCACAAATACTTTAATGCAGCCGTTGAAGTCAGCGCTTACAAGAACGTGCCCTGTTTGAGATGACGACACCATTCCGCCTTCGGGGGCCTTCTGAGGAATGTCCTTGAAATTATGAGGTTTTAAGATACCCAAATTTGGAACCAATTACCCAAATATGGAACAAATTAAACATGCTCGATTCGATTAGGGTTATAAACAATTGTTTACAGAAAATCGATTAAACAATAAAAGTACCGTGATTGAACTGATATAAATATTTTTTTGTTATTTTTCATCAAAAACTTGGTACCACAAATCTAAGCTAACATTAAAATTCTCAAATTATATGCTCTTAAAGAATAGAATGGGCAAGAAATTCTGCTTTGTTTCACCTCAGTTAAAAGCATGTCTATTTTATGAATGATGTTCAGAAAAAGACTTACCACCTCATCCTTCTCTCCTCTACTCTCATTCAACTTCTCTTCTCTCTCATTAATCGTCCGTATCATATTATCGGGGTTTGGGGCAAATATGGCACAAGTGACCACCGCGTTGTGGGCCTTGATTCCCTCCCAGAAGTCGTTTCGGTCTCGCCTGACTGACGTAAACTTGGAGTAGTCGTGGCAGGTCTTCCAGATGTAGATGCACTGGTTCTCGGAACCACTGACTATGTATTTGCCGTCATGCGAAAATGACGCTTTTATTTGACTCGACACGTTTACATAACCTGAAAAATATGGGACAAAACTATTTTTTTTCTTCCAATAAATTACGGATATACAAATAACTATAATGATAAAAGTTTAAGTAGTATTGGCGAACTTATTGCTAAGCAGCGATTTCTTCCAGACAACCATACGCGATTTGGACGATTGAATAGGTAATGCAAAAAAAAAGTTGTATACAAAGGTATTTTAATGGGATTATACATATATAAAAAAAAACTGAAAAATTATACATATTACTAGCTGACCCAGCAAACGTTGTTGCCATACATGTGATTTCAATTTTCAATTAATAAATAAAATATTTAGGGTTGTATGTATTTTTGTATGTTGTATCATAAAGAAATAGAAATTAAAAATTTTGTCTAAAAAATAAAAAATAAAAATTAGGGGTGGACTACCCTTCACATTTAGGGGGATGAAAAAAAAAATGTTGGCCGATTCTCAGACGTACTCAATACGCTCACAAAGTTTCATGAGAATCGGTCAAGCCGTTTCGGAGGAGTTCAAGTTCGAACCCCGTGACACGAGAATTTTATATAATATTGTGAATCGAAACCATTCCCAGACCCCGTTGAACACACACAAAAAATTTCATCAAAATCGGTCCAGTCGTTTGAGAGATCTTCAGTGACATACACACTCACAGAAGAATTATATATATAAAGATATATTTTATATGAGATTATCTTAATAGAGGCAAAGACATAACAAAAAGGAATATTCACCTTTCCCCTTATACTTGCAGGAGAGGTTCAAATCTCGCAGATCGTAGAGCCTCACTCTGCTGTCGTTCGACGTCACCAGGATTTTGTCGTCGTTGGGCATAGGTTCGATTCCGCTGATTTTCCTGCCCGTCGAGTTCTTGCCCCTCGTCGAGCGCACGTCGATTTGTGTGTGGTACTTCAGCTGGTCCGTGGTGTAGAAGATGCATCTGCCGTCGTAAGTGCCGACGACGGCGAATTTGCCGTTCTGACAGAAGTTAGCCGCAGTTATCAGTTTCGTTTTGCCGTCGACTTCATTCCATACTGCGACCTGCAAAAATTTAAACATTGAGGTATAAGAAATACGGTATTTAGTTTTATAGAAGCAAGTAAAATCTTTTTAATCGCAATTAATGAATTTTAATTTGTGTATAATGCAATACATTGCTAGATTTTTAAGCAAAAATTTAACCAATACAAAAAAACTGGTGGGTTTGTTTGGTTGAACGCGCTAGTCGCAGGCACAGCTGGTTGGAATTGAAAAAATATATTTATATTGGAGAGCTGGTAAATAATTTTTGAATACGGAGTATTTTCATGAAATTACTAAAAAATAATATAAAGCTTCAATTCGTTTAAAGAAATTTCAATACCTTTTTGTCAGGAATATTCCAAAGCCTCAACTTCCCATCCAGACTCCCGGACAGGAAATACCGGTCGTCCCTCGGGTGGAACACGATTGCCGTCACAAAATCGATGTGCTGGAAGCAACAGAGGCACTCCCCCCTCGAAATGTGCCACAGCCTGACAGTTTTGTCCATGGAACTGGAGAGTATGAAGTAGTTCTTCGACCAGGAGACGTCCAGGAGGTCTGAGTTGTGGCCGGAGTAGACGCAGAAGGGGCGGGGCGAGAAAGGGGCGCCAGGGCCGAGAGGGGGCAGGTGGTCGGGGGACGGAGGGGGAGCGAGGGAAGCCAGCGATTCTTGGGAGGGGGTGGGGGACGACTTTTGCTCGGCGTTGTACTTTGTGCGCATGTCCTGGAATTTGAACGAATCAAATAGGCATGTGCATCAGTAAAGAGTGAGCGCAACATATCCTGTGAAATATATTAAGATAATCTATTTTAGCAAATGTGTAAAAAACGTGTAATAAAAAATAATTTTAGTGCCTGAACAATGGCTGCACCTTACGCTTGAACATGGCGACTTTCGTCAGCCTAGAAGGTTGTTCACTGCTTTCACTCGTACGAATAAAAGGAGGTCTGACCTGGAACATATGGTGTGCGTCCCTGGTGACCCAGACCCTCAACAGCCGGTCCTGCCCAGCGGTGGCCAGTAGTCGGCCGCAGACGCTGAACTTGCAGCACCACACGGCTCCCACGTGCCCACCCACGCCTGCCTCCATGCTGCCGAGTTCCTTCGACGCATTTCACTTTATACTTCCACTCTTTCAATTTCAATTTATTTATTTCATTCTTTATCACACATTTACAATATATAATAAATAGTTATATGATACAATATTAACGAGTGAAAATGTGTAAAGGGCGGCCTTGTCGCTACTAAGCGATCTCTACCAGGCAACCCAACAGTGAAGGAGACATTAAAGCCGGTTGTAAAGGAACACGTGCACAAAATAATGGCAAAAGAAAAAAAACGAGTGTTATTGTATAGGCAGGAGACAAAAATAATAATTATACAGTTTTGAAAATAATAAAAATTAAAGATATAAGTTAATTATGACTGCGTGTCGAAACATGTCGAGACATGAATCACATTATAAGATTAAGAGTTATACTATTGGTGGAAACTTTAAAGGTTTTGGGTTGGCAAAATTCGTTAATTAGAGGTATGAATACTTTTTCTTGAAAGTTGAAAATTCGTTATAAAGAGGTTGTACACAAAGAATGTTCGCAATGTAAAGGTATATTTTATATTGACTCTTATGGACAATTCAAGGGGATTACGAAGAATTTGTTAAATCGAGGAAGTCGTTATATTGAGGTACGTTACGTAATTTTGGCATGGTGACCATTGCGCTAAAGATAAGTTTTTTTTTAATGATCGTACATACCTGGACATATCTCACACAGCCATCAAAGTCGTAAGGTCCTTTATGTGAGTTGGAAGCCTTCAGCTTGATATTATGCTCCCCTCGAACGTCATCTGCAATCTCTGCAACGTCTTCCTTATGTCTGGCATGAGATACCTCTTGTGCGAGAGATTTTGCAGCATCCACTGTCTTTTTTACCGTTGTACCGAAGAAACGCTTCAGTCTGCAAGTCGAGATGTTGTTTAGTAGAGATGTTTTATATATTATTTTGCCAATCCTGTTTGTCCGATCTCAGCTCGTGACTTGGGTAATTAAAGGCACAAAGGTACACAACTTTATATATATATATATGTGTCGCGGATTCAGCAGGATTTAAATCGTAAGGTAGGTCGTCACTATCCGCCAGTCAGTGCGCACAACCGGCGCAGGCGCCTACTTAATGGCAACTGAGCTGACACACTCGCTTCAGCTTCAACGCACTACTGACAGACTTGTCATTTGTCATAGACACTAGAGTTATTCATCGCAGTGACCAATCAATGGCGCCACTATCGTATTGTTGCCAGTAAAATAAATGAATATAAATGACAATTAGTACAATGTATTAAATTAAATATTTTTATTGAGTTTTTCCTGAAATCTCACCACGGAAAATACTGCATAATTTCTTAATTATGTAGCATGTTCCGAGCTCTGTCTTTAAAACTTTTATGTATTTAACTCTGTATAAATGCTTTAAATATAGTCTCAAGTTCTGGTGAACCAGTATTTAATATTTTTGACAGAGTATCAGGCAACACTGTTTCAGATAAAACTATTTCAATGTATCAAACATGCATGTTAACTCTCAGATCAAGTAATTGAGATTATTATATTCACCGCAAAACCAATCCATTATCACTTTTTAAAAAGTTTTAGTAATTTTCAAATATGAATAACGTTTTTCATAACTCATATTTATGAATTAAGCTAAGCAAAAATATTTCACCACGCAATATCTCCATCAAGGCGTGAAGCAGATTCATTCGTCATTTTGAAAGGCATGACGAAACAACAAAATGTAAAATAAAAACTATTTTTTATTAAATTACACTCTCACATAAATAATACTGGTCTTAACAAAACAATGATTTAATGATTCCACTTTAGTGTACCATGTACAAGGTTATTCATATATGTGATTTAAAAATGATCGCAAAAGCTTAAATATTGTCTTTACATTTGTTAAGCGGATTGCGTCATGTTAATTATTTCATGGATCGATGTTAGTTATATAATGGCAATAAATTCAAAATACATAAAGGGTACTTGTAAGTTAAACTTCTTAAATCTACAAGCGCCTATCGTTGCTATTTGAATTGCCTATAATAGACGTATACGCGTATACATACGTGTACGCGTATACGCCGTTAACACGTAACAAGTTTCGCTTCAAATTAGTCTTTAGCGACGATTCAACGCTCAATAGATTCTTTATTCACAGCAAACAGCAAGCAAGAGCCTTTGTAAAACTGTCACCTGATATTAATGTTGTCGTGCGAGTGACACTTCACTAGCTCAGCGCGAATCACACTGAATAATTAATAATATATTACTATATACTTCGAATTGTTCTCCATAGAGATTAAGATTTCAAACAAATTTACTTTTTTTTGCACATAAAATGGATCAATTGTTCGTACTTTGAAACCTTATTTCAATTAGTACATAACGTAAATATATTTTATTGAACTATGAAACTACCCTCCTCAATTCAAAAATATACATACTTGTCAGTCTTCCGTTTGATAGCCGTTGTCTGTCTATCAGCGGATTCTCTCTTCGCTTCCTTTGTCTCGTCTTCGACACCGCCAGTACAAACACTTTCACTCTCCTCGTCTGTCTCTCTGAAAATATATATTCATACTAAATATCGCCTTTGAAGATTTTGTAGGAACATAATTTCTTATGTTTTAACATCGTTTCAAAGTCATTGTATAATCGACTTTTATTTTAATCGATTATAATATTTATCTAATTTATGATATGGTCTAAAACACGAAAGTACAAAGATCGCACAAGCTTCGGCAACAATTGGAGCTTTAAGTTTACAAAGCTACGCAGACAAAGAATCAATTACATGATTTTATACAAGCTGAAAGCCAACATTGAAATGCTGCAAATGTGTAAAGCTACATACGTTTTACAAAACAACACATAGACAAATTAGACACAATGTACGATGAAATGTATCAAAACTAAATTACAATATCGTAAAATTTGCTACGTATTTGAAGCCTTCTTTAGCCCAGACAATTGTCAGAAAATTTCATAGGTTATTATTTAAAATAATTGGTTTTATTTGAAGACTTCGTTAACATTTCAACTAGAAAGAATCTGATAATGCTGCGCTCTGCCGTAATGCACTGAAAGTGTATTCAACTTCTCAAAAATTTTCTAACCACTAAATTTTAATAGATATGCTATTATAAATAACATCGCAAATATATGATCTAGAAATTATAAATTTATATAGACGTTCGATTTGGTTAAGATTTTTTTGTTCATAAACGTTAATCGACTTTAGTTAGTTAGTTTTGATTCCGAGAGAGAGGGACAAAACATTTAAGACGTATACTATATTAAGACATGTTTCAGTGCATTCGAGCAGCAAACAAAGGCCCAATAATCTGCATGTTAACCTATTATCGATGGAGAAGCTAGACTCGGTCAGTCGCAGGGGCGCGGAAGGCGAACGTCGTAACCCAGTACTGTAAATGGACCAGCGCTTCCACACACTCAACGGCCGACTCTTCGAATGGACCAGGGGACTGCTTGACCGACTACTTTACATTTTAAACAGATTTTTATTATACTAAGTCAAAAAACAACTATGGGTCGTGAAAACCGGCCAAGTGCGAGTCATACATTTCACAAGATCATATTTTTATTTAAAGCTTTTAGTTTATAATCTGATTTTTAGTTAATATTGTCTTTTATTAACATAACTGTTACTCATTTAAAGAAAAACACTTTATTAACGGATTTAAGTTATTTTTTCAAAATTTAAATATTTTTATTTTAAATTTTTCCGACGTTTCGCGTACTTAACAGCGTTCGTGGTCACGGTAGACTGAAGACAAAAGGTGTTAATTGTCAAAATAAGTGTCAGCCAGCTGCAGAGAGGTTGTGTGTTATCTGTATTTATTGCCCCGGATATGGTATCGACTAAAACCGGAAGGATTTTTACAAAACTGGCTCACGGTGTCCTCTATTTTCCGGATGTCGGACTAGTTTAGTTTTATTGGATCCCAGGTGTTTGATAATTTTAAGCCATCTCTATTGAGAAGAAAAAATCTCGTCGGAAATTTTTTAAATTACGTAAATATATTTAAATTTTGCAAAAATACATAACTTAAATCCGTTAATAAAAAGTGTTTTTTTTAAATGATTTTGTAGTTGTTATAGTGATTCCCGTTTTTACATTTTAGGTAGGGAAAATTAAAAAGCAGCAGTATTTCTATTATATTTAACTAAAGTATTGTTTTTTCTATCACATTGTGTTTATGCTGCGATGAGAAGAGACCGATGTTATTAATGCGTGTTTTAACTTTACACTGTTGAAGACATTCATAGTAAAGTTAAAATACCAATTCCTAGTTGTACAAATCCTATGTATTTGTTATGCCCAAATTTTGTAAATGTCGTGCACATAATAAGCCATGATAGACAAAAATAATATATATATATCGTAATTAACTCCAAACGCGTTCCTTGTAAATTGATAAAATATTAGGACAAACAGAAGATAGTTCAGCTTTGACAGAATTCAATCTGGTAATAAGTTCCGTTGAAGTTTTTAAAATTTTACTACTTGAGAAAAAATAATGTTAATTAATGTCTGCGCACGCCCATTATTCTTCAATATTAGTTTCAGCAAAACTTAAAAAAACATCCATGATATTTTTAGACATTCATATTTAAGAAAAAAGACATATAGACTAGCGATTATAGTTATATGTTAATAACAATGTGACCACCACCAAGTTAAATTTAGGAATTGTATTTAAAACACGTTGCACCCGCTTATGGGTACCACACACCCGATATAGCATACCTGTTGTGCTCGTCATCGTTAGTCCGACCTATATACTCTGAAGTGAGTCGCATGATGTGCAGACTTAGAGGATTGATGCATTGAGGCAGCTTGTGTTCGGCCACGCTAAGCGGCATGCGTTCTCCTAGAACAGGACACACTTTGGGTCTGTGATACCCGTCTACTAATTTCATGTTGTATGTGTTAGTTATAATATATTGGTGTAATAAATTGTTAAAACTACACAAAAAATTAAATTTAAAATATTAACTAAAATAGTATCTGGTTTATTCAAGGTGTATCGGAATACAAATTAGTGTCTGTTGGATATATCTGGATTGGACCAATTTTTTCATTCATTCAACAATCATATACGTTTAACAATGTTCATTAAATCAAATCAAATGTTTGTAAATCATCAATCAATAAATCAAAATTGGCTTTGAGACTCACAATTATACGTATGTTACACAGAAAGTGTTATAAATATCAGTGAGACAAACTATATACATAGATATTTAAATTTTTTTTATAGAATAAGCGGCAAACGGGCAGAAGGCCATTTTTAAGTTATAAATATATTCAAATATGAAAATGGCCTAAGAGATACTTACCAGTATCGAGGTTGAGCACAGTGACCTGTTCCAGTATCTCTATATCCGACAGCTGTCGTCCGGAAACGCATCGCGCCCTTAGAGCCTCGCCTTCACCTTCGGCGGGCGAGTCGCCGGCTGAGCGACGACGAGCACGAGAGGTTTCCGAACGTCTGCAATGTTTTGTCCCTTTTATTTCTATGTAACTTCGCATTAGAGCGATAAGGACATAACGTTCAATTTCAATTCAGCGTGTGTCAGAGCCGAACATCAAAGGTAAGACTCAATTTCTTAATATATATAAATCTCCAGTCACGATGTTTCTCCGCGATGGACTCCTAAACTATTAAACCGATTTTAAATTAAATTGGCACACCGTGAGCAGTGTGGTCCAACTTAAGAGATAGGATAGCTTACATTTTTAATTATAGTCGCAATTTTATTTTATTGCAAATTATTTGTCTATAATTAATTGACAGTCACAATTATCTGTTAACTCTAAAAGATTCTAACAGATGTCAATACTTTTCGACTGGATTGAGTAAGTAATCGTTAGATGGCACTGCTATGGTAAACCGACAAACGTGTCATATAAAGATTAATTTATGCACCTCTAAATAAAGCTTACTTTTAATGTTTAAAACGATAATTATTTGTATTGAACTAAAAAAAAATGATTGCTAGAAATCACATTTATGGCAAAACAACGTTTGCCGGGTCAGCTAATATGTATATATATTTAGACTTAGATATAGTATCTTCAAAATGTTTTGACATTAAGAAACTAACTTCATAATTCTTTTCCTATGTATGAATGTAAAAGTATCCAGTGGACCACGTAATTTTTTAAAAATAAATATATAAATAATATTATTAGTTACCTGCCATTGGACCCTAGGCTTGAAGTCAAGGGTCGTCCTTCGCTGTGGGTACGCGATGCCCGACACTCGCTCTCGCCACGAACACCTGAAATGAGTTTTTAATACATTTATAATAATATCTGGATACATATGGCTAATTGTATAATTGGTGCTAACAAAACTAATAAACCAAACAAACTTGAAAAACATATATATATATATATAATAAAAAAAATTACATATAATATACCACACAAATCAGACAAGAAATTTCATCACACAAACACACAACTTCTAAAATCTAATTTAACAATAAATGTAATATTGTACTGAGGTTCCACATTGTCCATTAGTCTACAATCATAAAGAGGTAGTCGTTTGCAGAGTTGCCCTATTTATAAGGAAGCTCGCGACGCGAGACTACTGTCAGCTCACAGGCACAAGAAATAGATATTCTAAGTCTATAAATATTAAAGAAAAATGCAATCAACGCCCATGATTTTTGTAACCTTTAAAGAAACTCCAGATTCTATGCAAGACCATATAAATAAACGAAAGTCGTGTTAGTCACACTATTGATAACTCCAGAATGGCTGAACAGATTTGGGTGAAAATTCGTGATATCGTTTAGAATCAGGAAACATAGTGAACAGATTTTTCCTTTTTTTAAAATATTACTTGTTATAATACAATAGTCAAATTTATAGGCTAAATAGGCTAATTTATAACCTCTTAGTCGGAACAATGTTAAATTTAGTATAATATTAAACAATCTGACCGAAAGATATTTATGATTAAATAAGTTAAGTTGTTGTTAGGCATAAACATTCTTCTTTATCTACTTATAATAATTCTATACGGCAAAAATGTGATAAGGAATAGTATAGTATGAAAAAGGCAAATCTGGGCAATCCCATACCGTTGACGGGCAATGCGTCCTTGGCGTGTGGCGCCAGCGTGGCGACGTGAGGCCGCGCGGGCGCAGCCGGAGACGACCACGTCTCAGGCAGAGACATGTCGCTTGCTGCAATTTTTAACGGATTTAATCGCGATTGTTAATTACATAAGTGCTTTGCAGCCATCGACAGACTCCTTCAATATGTTGTGTTAAAATTTATTTTAATTTAGTTTATATATATATATATATATAAAACAGGGTCTTCCCATCTATATAGGTTTTGAGATACTTTGACAAAGTAGTACGCTCCCGTAATCTATTACAGGATAATAAATAGTTATTTAGAGCGTTAAAACATTTAATTAAAGTACATACCATATTTGGAATGTGAGAGTTCTAGTGAGTCCTGGAACTCTCTGGTCAGGGATTCGATAGTACTGGCGGGGCTTGGAAGGGCCATACACTGACTCGCTGGAATAGGTTGAGCAGCCTGGAAATCCAAAATATAGTATAATACATCTACTATATAAATATAAGTCGGGTTTTCCTTCCTGACGCTATAACTCCAGAACGCACGAACCGATTTCCACAGTTTTGCATTCGTTGGAAAGGTCTCAGGCTCAAAAATTCAGGAAAAATTGCATAGAAAATCGCGATGTAGCGCCATCTCTGATAAATAGCATGTACTACAAAAATGCGAATGACGAAATCAGAAACTTCCAAATGGGCAGATACATCAGTACTAATGATGCAATGTGGCGATTATTGTCATTACAAATTTTCCTTTTCAAATATAAAAAAAAAAAAAAAATTTCTTCATAACCTCTTCTAATATTCATTGAATTCGTTCATATTCGAGAATAAGAATTATAACGAATAAAATAACGAACCTATTTCGAACGGTAAAACTATTAAGAAGTAAGATTTTAAACGGTTCTTCAATAATTGTTGCAATAATTTTAACGTCAAGAAATACAATATCAGCAGATAATTAGCTTAATCACTTACTTGAATTCCTTGGATATTAACGTAGATCGAGGATAACCTCAATCGCCACGTACACTCACCGTTATTTTAAAATTTTGTCCAAAAATTATTAACGTCTTACTAATTTTGGCAATACGTTTGCAGCACCCTGTACTGACTATATCTCGACACCAACCACTATGAGCACTTATATGCTTTGTACTATACACAGTATTATATAATAACACAAAAAAAATTGTACTAATATTAAACTTACGGCCGCTTTCTACTACTCCAATCCAATTCAATTTTTACTACTAGAGATTGATATATCAATCCATTTCTCATAAACTGCTTTTCAATAACCGATCTGTGGCTTGATAGTCAATCTTTTTTTGTAAACCACCTGGGAGGACCGATCGCTACTTTTGGATTGATATTTGTAAGGAAATGACAGATCGATGCTTTCTATAAATTATCTTTGAATTCGAGAGATCGAATTTTGACATAAATCAATCTAAATTTGCGATCTTCCCATTTTGACCGATTCACGATTTTTGCGGTGCTGTTTTTGTGTATTATATTCGTGGAACGTGTTAAAAAGTATTTAAAATGGAGTTATTTTCAAGTGATAGTGACAGTGATCTTGAGATGCTATCTCAGTTATCGGACTCGGATGGCAGTGAAGGAGAACAAGAAAGATTTGTGATTTCAAAAAGTATCAGCGTATAAACTTTATGATTACTCTGAACAACGCTGAATTCGTATTCAGGTTCCGAATGAGTAAGGAATTTGTTGAGGCTGTTTTACAGGAAATAATGCCGTTCATTAGTGAAATCAAGAAGGTACAGGAAATGAAAACAAATTAATAACTTATACCTATAAATTAAGCCTAATCCTATTGTTTTTTTCAGATATAATGGTATACCACCCCTCCATCAACTTTTATTGGCACTAAGATTTTATGCCTTGACCACAATGCTCAACTCAGTCGCTGACTTTGAAATGAAGACAGGCAAAGCGATATAAGTAATAGAGAAGATTTAATTTTAAATTTATTTTAATTACTTATTAAAAGTATTTACAAACTGTTAAAGTCCTTTTATTTAAAATATATATATAACAAAACAATCATACTACAACACAAAGAAATTAAATAATAAAACAACGCAAAAATAATTAGTCTTCACATTTTATTTTGAGTTTCTCAATCTCTAACTTTAATTTTCTTGTCTTCTCCATAAACAACATAATTATAAGTTTACTTTTATTAACACATGCTTTTTTTAAATAGAAACTATAAATACGATAAATAATTATTACAACCTAACATTTACAGTTTCAGGCTCCATGACTAATTGAAATATAAATTGTGTAAACTTTAGTACTATCAAAATATATTCAAACAATACAGTTCAAGTGTAACAAAAATCAAATTTTCGTACATCTACGGATGACATTTGCTTGACTCATTGACTCATTGACAGTTGCTTGCACGTTCCATTTTTCAAGATTACAACGACGGCACAATGCAAAACGAATTTGTGCTTTTAAAATTTTACTCACCGTTAAACGAAATGTTAATAACTTGTTTTAAATAATTTAACTTTTTATAAATTTACTTTTTATAATACACTTCAAGGATAATATATCCCTCAAAAATAAGGGCAACACGTAAAACGAAACCACGGAGGGACTTCCAATCCGTTTTTTACAAGGATTGCAAAACAAGGATTGTCATATAGAAAGGTAGATTCTCGATCGATCGCTCGATCGCAAAATATCTGGATTGGACATAACTTAAGATTTTAGATCGAGTATAGAAAGCCGCCGTAAGTCCGTGTGACTAGTGTGTTCACGGCGGGAAACAAGACGCCAATGAACAAGGAATGGAACAGGCACTCTGAGGATCCTCCCCACCCTGGTGGTGGCATGACCAATGTAAGAGGGGAAGATAGAAATACAAAAACCACAGGTAAAGCAAAGCGAAACAGAAATATAGGCGGGAAACAACGTCTCTATCTCAATAGTAAGTTCCGAATAACGGACAAGCCAAATTAATAAAAATGTAGTATTAAGATGGGTTCAATTGCCGTATGAAACCAACTAGATATTGAAAACCTAGATGGCGCAATAATCAGTATCCAATGGTCCATTGGTTGCACATGGTTTATATAATATATTTTTATATATATAATTCTTCTGTGAGTGTGTATGTCACTGAACTTCTCTCAAACGACTGGACCGATTTTGATGAAATTTTTTGTGTGTGTTCAAGGGGATCTGGGAATGGTTTCGATTCACAATATTATATAAAATTCTCGTGTCACGGGGTTCGAACTTGAACTGCTCCGAAACGGCTCGACCGATTCTCATTTTTTATTTTTTAGACAATGTTATAAATGTTTAACATGTTATACAAATTTTTAGTTTCTCCTTTTTTTATGATACAACATACAAAAATACATACAATCCTAAATTTTCACCCTTCTACGATCACCACTTATTTTTTATTTATTAATTGAAAATTGAAATCACATGTATGGCAAAACAACGTTTGCCGGATCATCTAGTTTCATATATATTATTTCTATACATACCTCAACTTTTAAGGAGTCGAGATGTGGCTTATCCCTCCTCACGTATCTTAATTCGTCCGTGTCTGTAGTACAAACGCTGAGATTATCACCCTCCGCTGTAGATAGCGATTGAGAGCCATGGTGTTTGTCTGTAACACGATTGCGCGTTTTAAAATATGTCGCATCCTGGGCTCTAAATCGCAAACGAAAGCGCGCCATCTATCGGTAGTTTTCAGAACTATCGCTTCGAGAAGCTTCGAGTCCGGTCGGTTCGGCAGTGATGAGTTGTGACGCGAAGACTCACTGTTCGAGTTGGCACATTCTGGTGTTAGCCTCGAAGGAGTGAAGACGTCTCGGAACTGTCTTACCGTTTCGTGTAAAGTGCTAACAAGTGTTAAGTGTGATTAATAGTGTTAAAGGACTATCGAAAACGAGTTGTCATTTGTACGATTACCCGCCTAGACCTATGTCGGAAGATATGGAGATGCCTGCCTCCCTGCGACATATATATGTAAAGCTTCGATTATAAAAAATGTATTACTATAACCTAAACCAATATCATAAGGAAATATTTGATTGGTTGTTAATATGACTCTGAAACCTCCGGACCGATTCACAAAAATATTACACCATAGAAAGCGGAAATCTTCATTGAATAACATAAGATATATTTTCAATATCATGAATCAAGACAAATTAATTGTTTTTTTAATTTATAAGAGCGAAAGCATAGGTAATTTATGGGGCTGAACGGTATATTATAATAAAACAGGCAAACCCAATGGCCCTGGAATATTATATGAACTAAGTTCAACAAAATAATACTTACTGCGTTTCTTTTTCCGCGGTGGGGCCACTGGAGCTGGTAGACAAGAGGTGTGGCTGACGGCCACAACGGCCGACGATCCCCGGTTGTGCTTGAGGCTGTTCGCCTTCGTACTCGCTATCACGTCGGGCTCAGCCATCGCCAGGACTAAGTTACACGAAATGGTTTTTTTATAAGAAAGCAAACGGGCAGGAGGTTTGCCTGACGTGATACCGCCGCCCATGGGGACTTATAATGCCAGACGGCTCGCGAGTGCGTTGCCGGCGTTTCAGATTAACAAATATGAAGATTATGTTTATAGGATAACTGCTCTAGTTTATAAGATTAAATCAGCGTTTTAATTAAACTCTTTTTTTCTCTCTCTGTCAATACGCTTAGGCGGTGTTCAAGAGATATTTTTACATAATGATACAGTTGGATTATTTGTTTCTTTTATGGATTTCCTATTTATAAATTATGATTTAAATGCTGTAATTGAAGTTGTATTATACCTCTTTAAAAGAGAAAGTAAAATGGTGGCACTAAGGGGGTAAATATTATCTATTAACGTAATAAAATGTCTTAAAGGCTTATGGTGTGGGTTATTGAGCATCCTAAAACTCACCGTTTTGCGTCCGATCCAGTGGATCATCAGAAGTTGAAGGCTCCCTTGACGTGGCTGACGGAGCAGGAATGTTCTCGCGTATATTTGCTGAAAGAATTTATATAAATTTTTCATTATTTAATTACAAATTAGATATCTACAGATATATGAAAAGTACAGATATTTCTGTTTGTACTTAATCCTATATACCTACTACACCGTCTAACAAGGGAATAAAGGAGTTATTTTTAATGTTTAAATTAAAAGAATTTCAATGAAAAAATAACGCAATACGTTTAATTCCTTTTTTTTTATTCAAAGTGGTCAACATCACTTTCGAGATTGGAGATGTAAAAATATTTTCTTTGATAAAATATTAAACAAAGGTGGCAATAGTTTCATGATGTTATTGGAAATTAAAGAAAACGGAATATATATGACGGCAGCTCTCTAATAAACGTAAAGTGATCTTGTCGCAAACAATTTTCAAAAACCTTATTTTTTAACGTAAGTGCGTAAATAAAGATAATCTCAAGTGTATCAAAATTAGTATAATCATTTTTCGTTAATATGATCACGCAAAGACATCAAAGTTTGCTAATTATAAAATATAATATAGATTTTCACAATATTAAATCATAAATGGAACCATAAAATAAAATTAAAAAATCTACCTCTAAATTTACTAGCCTACATTTATAACTACTTACGATGTGATTCAGCTACGCCGCTAAGTATCCTACCGATCCTTCCCAATGACGTCATACTTTGCAAGCTCATCGTATCGTGGGAAATAATTCTGAAAAAGGTTACTACTGATTTACCTCAAGAGTTTAACACACTGAAGTACTGAATAACCTTGGCAATACAGTTGTTTTCTGAACGCGTATTCTGTTAATATTTCCAATTTACCCGACATTCAGAATTCGTATCTACGCAAGTAAAACCTATCTTTACTTCACCACCCACCTCATTAGAATAGGTGAAGTTAACAATATCCTGTCATCGGCGAATTACAGTCTAGTAATTATGTTTTACTAGTTATTGTATAATGCTTGTTTTAAGTATCGCGTGCATTGTCCGTCCTACTTTATTATTACCCACTAATGGTTTTGTGGTATTGCAAGTGAGCTATTGCAGTTTTACGGTCTTATAATTTTTTGCCAAGTAACGCGAGATAACACGAAGGTATTTATAAGGGATGGCACAAAGGTAAGGACCTTATTTGGTTCAGTTCAACTTAATTGCTTAAGTAGAATTATATTTTATTTATGTATATTTATACCATGAAAAGATTTCTCTAGAGTCTAGATTATCTTGAGTTGAACTGAAGAGTGAAACATGTAAGTTTTGGATCACTTAATAATGAAAAATCCTGTTACTTAAGATATAATATTCAATATTCCATCCCATCCAGTGAAAAATTATTTAACTATTCTTATAGTACTGTAATAAAAAGTTTGTCAGAAGTGGGATTCGAACCCACGCCCACAGAAGTGGACTGCGACCTGAACGCAGCGCCTTAGACCGCTCGGCCATCCTGACTTGTACAACTTCACGAAAATCGGGAACTTTTAACAGCCATAAATTTATAGAATAATATTAACAAATTTTTAGCATTAGGCATAGAATATTTAACTATGGTCAAATTATATTGTATAAATGAAGTCATCAGTATATTTAAAGATATTGTACTAATACAATATAGAAAAATTTTGACAAAATAAATTTTTTAATAACTTGAATTAACATGGATTTACTGTAAACTACATTCTTATGAAAAGTGGTATAGGAGTCTTAAAATTGTCTTATTACATTTCTATGTCTTTCAAACAATAAATGTAAATTATAATATCCTTGGATATCTTACTTGAATGGATGTTCCAATGCATATGTATGTTCTGATGCCTGAGGCACCTCTGGCTCATCTTCTTCCTCTGTTTGCATACATCTGCGAAGCTCTTGAAATCTACGCCTGCCTTGAACAACCTTCAAATATTGACATTATGAAATATGAATCAATGGATATGATTCAATATAAAAAATGTTTCAAAATAAGTAAGTAAGTAAAAAGTAAAAGTTATAAATATTATAAATTCAACTATTTCTAATATTACTTGTATTTCATTGAATTTTATTAGAAATTAGATAAAAACTGAAAAAAGAAACAAATACTAGAATTTGGCTATATAGTAATAAAAAACTGAACATCACATTAAGACCGGCAATAGTCTATAAAAATAATAATATCAGGATGCATTTCAGGCAACATCAATAATCCCTCAGTTAAGCTATTTATAACTTGTGTTATGGGTGCTAGTTCCATTGATGAACATTACAATTACATATTTATAGATATATAACACCCAGACAGCCATCAAAACAAGAGAAACTTCATTTTATTTGTATGTATGCTGATCACATTAATTTTGGTAATCCTGCATGAGGACTATTGTACCTGGGGTGTCAAAGTATTGAATATTATAAATGTTATATCAGAATGATTTTCTTACATGTTTGACTGTTGACCTTTCGTCTACAGGTGTTTCTTTGGTACTTGTACTAGTAGCACAAACAGGTGAAATCTGTACTTCTTCAACTTTTGTGGTTGGTTGTTTCTCTTTCTCTGAGCTGCTAGAATTGTCTGTTACACTGATACTTTTACATAGCGATGATCTTCTGAAAAAAAAACCAAAATAACAAGTTTACAACTATGTAAAATAAACCATATAATATAAATTGTAATAATTTTACTTTTTAGCTATATAGTTTAAAATACTGGCTTTATACATTGTTAATAAAAACACTTCTTTACACGGTCAGAGCTCCTTAGGAAATGAAGACACCTTCCTATAAATTATCCTTTTGACATATTAAAAGACCAGTTATTCAATAATTTTAAGTTTGTTTTAACCGTAATTAGGGTTTATATGTGTGCAAGGACGTTCAAGGCAGGTGCAACATCTGTTAGCAAGATCAAAATTTTTTAACTTGTCAGACAACATATATAAGTCTTGAAAAAAGCAACCCACATTTTACATAGAAAGCTTAGTTTAAATTCTGGAAGAGAAGGACAAAGTACAGCATAATTATAAGCACTTTTTCTCTTACTTTGAACCTCTTGCGGGCGTGAAGTCTTCCGCATCATAGAACTCTTCAGAATCACTGCTATCGCCCATTTTAAGGTATTCACATCGAAGGATATTCCAACAATTACGTTATTTTCTTGAAATCATAATTTATAACATTAAATCATCGATTAATTAGAAACTAGAAATATTTATTGATATCACTAATAATATATAATAATAAGAAAATAAATAGTTAAAATTTGACAATTGACATATTAAATTTTCACTTTACACAGATTATGTATACAAAATAAAGTATAAATCAAAGAATTAAAACAAGAATTTACATACAATATTTAAATCTTGCAGCTTAATTACACTCAAGTAGTGTAATTTTTACTTCACTTTAACGTCTTGTGTCATCACCCCTTTTTTTAATTAAACTGTACGTACACCCCGGGTGTGTAACATACCCCAGTCCAATTTCCAATACTTTGAATTTTGCGGTTGTGAATCTGTTGTATTTTTGAGAGGGTTTAAATATTCAGAAATATGGTCTAATATGGTCAGAAACATGAATCCGACTTTTGGTAGAGTTTCTACCACTTTCACAATAGCCTCAATTTCAAAAACAGTAGAGTATAATATTGGCAAAGATGGAAATAATAAATAGCAAAAAAGGCATTGTTGAGAAAATTATGATTTTTTTTATATTTTACTTGTACAACGTTTACCTATATTACCATTTGTTATTATAACAGCTTATTTACAATAAGAGTGTTACATTGAAATAAGAGAAAAGCTCTCTATTTGCAATACAAATAACACGTTACTTTCAATACCGCACATGTATTTTCTCAAAATTAAGTCTTATCACAACAAATTAAAGTTTATTAGACTACGACACAAACTTTTAATAATAATGCCGAGATCTGCTATTGTAGTTCGTCACGGGTTTGAATCTTTTGAATATGTTATGCGATATGGGTGAAGTCTAGTCGGGCTACAGGCGTTGACCGAGGATCAATTTCGCTAAACAATGAATACACTCTAAGAGGATGTCAATCACAAAATAATATAATTTTTCCCAATATTTACTTACTAAGAAATATTTTTTGTCAGCGAATACTCGTTCCATCGATGAACATTTGAAAACAAAAAAAAAGATCGTATGAATAATTAAAGTAATATATAAGCAAGGTAAACCCAGGGCAAAGGTAAGGTTTAGGGCACTAAGTAACCCCCAAAACGGAATCAGTTTTAATACTGTTTTAAGTAAAACACGGTACCTCTTTTATTATTTAAACTGTTTTTCTCTATCTATGTCAATTTTACATTACATATTGTATAGCGCGCCTTGACAAACGCTCGCGGCAAAGATATCCCAGATATTCAATTTCCAAAGTTTTGGTACTTTGTGTACATTAACATTTAATTGTACAGAAAATATCCGCTCACTAGTTTAATTGTGTTACGCTAGTTAGTAATAATATTAAATAACTTTGACTTAACATACTCAATATATCAGTTATAACCCACAAAGTAAATTAAGCTTTTTCACAAAGTAACAGGTGTTTGAAAATAGCCCAAGTGCCTTCTAGAAAAGTATTGTACGGTGGAGTCTTTTTACTGGACTTGGCGGAACTTGGGCCTCGAGATTTGGCCGAATATTTTATCTTTGTAATTCAATAGTTCCATAGATAATAAATTAGTCAAGTCATGAATTGCATATATTTTTAAGTAATAGTCAGTTACGTTGATAACAAAAAGTTATAGCTTATCTTTATATATATAATTCTTCTGTGAGTGTGTATGTCACTGAACTTCTCTCAAACGACTGGACCGATTTTGATGAAATTTTTTGTGTGTGTTCAAGGGGAGCTGGGAATGGTTTAGATTCACAATCCTAAATTTTCACCCTTCTACGATCAACCCTTATTTTTTATTTAATAATTGAAAATTGAAATCACATGTATGGCAAAACAACTTTTGCCAGATCAGCTAGTATTTTATAAAATCGTCAACTTGACCCTAATTTAATTTTCACGGTCTATGGTTTTAACAAAAGGAATGGTTGATATTAAACAGGCCACAAGAATTATTAGCGATCCCTTGATTCAAAAATCATAATTCTTATACCACTTACTTAAAATATTATATCTACTTGAAAATGGGCCAAAAACCTTATAATAATATAAGATTGATAAAATACAATTATTAATAAGGTTCCCGTTTTCGTTTAGGATAATATGAAATACTTTAATCGAAATTGCAAGGAACATGATTTTTCCAAACCAAACACAATTACAAAATGTTTTTGTATTCAGTAATCATTATATTTAATGATCGCTGAATACAAAAATAACACACACTTTTATATTTTCTTGCGTTTGATTGTCCGTTCGATTCTCAATCATTAGTATCGAACTATCGAACCAGAAAATTGGTTACATTGAGTTTGTGTTTTTACTAAATATGGTTGTTATCATGACCAGGGATTAGGAGTATGAGTCTCTCCCGAGATTCATTCAGTTATTCCGTTCCATTACTTATTTTATTGTTGTAGCGGCAACAGAAATATATCATTTGTGAAAATTTCAACCTCCTAACTATCACGGTTCATGAGATACACCAGCCTGGTGAAACACCCATAGACAGATGGACGGCGAACAGTAAGTAAAAAATATTATAAAAAAACAGTGGGCAACAAATTTAAAACAGCCTTATGACAAATGAAACGAATAGTGTCTCTATAATCCTAACCGATTTATCGAATTGATGATTATTACAATCATTGGTATCCATATACTCGGATAAAGCTGTGTGAGAGAGTCGTAAATTCAATTGCATGGGTAGGTATGTCTTTATATTTCTTCCTTTTTTAATGTGAAGCAAAATTGTCGTTTAACTAAAATGTAAGCAATACAAAATAATTGTATCAAAACTATTAAAATGATTACACGAAATCTATTCATTTTAATGCATAGAGGAATGCATGAGAAGTCGGGGATAAATGCCAGTTTGATTTGTAATGGGGAAAAACTTGTGCGGTAAGTGTGCGTCACTTCGGTTGGTATAAATCGACTTCCCTATCACGTACACCGTTTAGAAACAGTGAGATTGCATTAGTGTTAACACGTCCACGAAAATATTTAAAGTAAGTTCATTATTCGTTTAGTGTAATTTCGTTGTGTGTGTGAGGTGAATCTAGAATAGTTTTAATACCTACATGACCAATTAAATTTCTAATATTTCCTTAATATAAAATGTAAAGTTTATTTAAAAATTTAAGTAAAACTACATCGTATGTGCAGAAACAGGAACTTTTACCAATAAAATTAGAGAAGTCAAATTTTTAATATTCAAATTATTATGTATCCCGTGTTGTATACATATTTAAATTATTTAAAACTTACCTTAAACATTAGTCTTATCAAAACGAGTGGTACATTTACATTTTAAGGAAATTATTAACATGTTTGTATAATTCACGATAATTATAGTATTCTATTATACCTTTATATATCATGAAATATATTTTTCAAAGGTTTAGTTCAAATATTTATCGCTTAAACCTTTTCTCAAAGGCTGTTATTGTGTTTAAATACTTAGTGGAGAAAAGTAAATTACTTTATAGCAATAGATGGTGTTACGAAACAGCCTTTCCAACTTTCACTATTCAAAAACACGCTCATTTAAAAATCTCTTTTAAATTACAATTATATTCTTCCCCTCAATTTTTGTAAACGAAGCGGTAATCTAGCTTAAATATTTAAAAAAGTAATTACGTTCCCACGCATTAATTTTGTCAAGGTAATATAAAAACTGTAACATACATACTGAGTTTATATAACGTCGATATTTAATACCTACAAACTTTGCCCGGAGCAAATAAGTTTCGACTCCGCCTGACTTTTTTTTTTCATTCATTACATTTAAAATGTTTAGTATATATAATAGTCGCTAGTCTATAACTACCACGAGATGTGCTTTATGTCCAGTTGATGGTTAAAGGATAAATAACAAATGCAAACGATGTAGTTATGCTATAATGTAGTTTAAATTTTCACAGAGGTCGTGCGGACCGACTGCCCTAATTGATTTTTTCGTCCTTGGCTAGCATGACTGATTAAAGGCTCCTCCATTGCAGTAATAACAGCTTGCTTTATTAATATTGTATCCTCGATTAATAAAATTAAAAATTTCTTATTAGTTCTTTTAAATAATCTTACTATTTGGGTTTCTAATAAAATATGTCTCTTTTTGCCTTCATGCGTATCTACATTTCTAGTAAAACTATCTAGTAAAACCAGCATCACGGAAGTGAGAGGTTTTATTTTTCCAATTATAAAAATGTTGCCATTATTAAGTAATGGCTGTTCTAGATGTGATTTTTGGTTATTGGCGCTTGTCACGAAATATGATTAATTTGTTACAAACTTAGAAAGTAAATTGCAAAAATACTTTTCCCGAATGAAAGATTATAACTTGTTTAGCGGCTTGTAACCGACAATCGACAACAAACAAAACTCAATAATCAATATTATTAATTTTCATTCACAGTGTTTAGAAGACATAAGTGTTAACAATTATCTGTGAACACTTATGAACGTCAATATAAAAAAAAATATTAGAATATAAAAGTATGAAATATCGCGTCTTTTTATAATTTGAATATTTTTTGATTGTGTCATTGTTATGTATATTGCATTAAAACGAATTATCAAGTAATCTTTTCCAAGTAAATATTTGTAATGGCAACGTTATCTTTAAGTACATCACTCAACATGTTGCTACAACAACAAATAGATTATTACGATCCTAACCCCCCCCAACCTCAACAGGGGCTGCAGCCCCGTGGCCTCCACGAAAGAGGCCCCACAATAGAGACTTCGAAAAAAAAATCTAATTCCAACTAGTAAACACTAGTAAATAGAAATTTTTCTTTCGCTGTTTTACCTTGCAAGTGGCTAGTGTGAGTTTTCTTTCTTTTTCTTGTAACCTTCAAAAGCCCTTTGCCGGTTCATGGCTATCCACAATAGAATAAAAGTTGCCAATGCCTCTCGACCTCTTAATCCGGCCCTGATTACGATTCTACACGCAAAATAAAAACTTTACTCTTGTATAATAATAACAGTCTAATTTAAATTAATCAACCACGTTGTATCACTGTACAAGTCGTTTTAATATCAATGAGTTAATGCTTATTTTTAAGTATATTTCTTGCCTTTTCACTAGGCATACAAGCAGTGCATGTGAATTTCGGGTAGCTAGTATACTTGATATTTAAATACAATAAGTAATTGTTTGGCAGGAAAAATTAAACTAATATTGGCACTCGTTGCATTATTTTATTCATTGATTTACAAACATAAATAGACTTAACTATTCTTGCAACTGTAAATCCTCTTCAGTTTTATTTACTCCTGTGCGCCAAATTACAATTCATTGACCCCAAGCGTGGAACTTTAATGTTTTTTAGCGTTTTTTAGATACCTTCATAAATGTGTCTGTGTGCAATCATATGTTCACCTTTTACTCATTAGACTTTTAACTTAAACTCATTAGGTGACGATTAATTGTTAATCGGCTCACAAATACAAAGAGAAGTGAGGTTAAAAGACAAACACGTAGGTACTTAAGAAGTATAGGTTATCTTTTGATTTTTTCGTCCTGGATTTGTAATATCTAAAAATATAATTCATAAGATAAATTGGATTTATCAAAATATACCACCATAACGTTCTAAGGAATTATATAGAATATAATATTTTATAAGCATAACAGAAGCTCCAGCTCATAAATTTAATTGCTAATAATTTAACTCCAAGTGGCTTATTTTACAGGATGCCTATGGATTTGTACTACGTACCTGGTTCGGCCCCGTGCCGTGCTGTGCTGTTGACAGCGCGAGCTCTTAACCTCAACCTGAACTTGAAATTGGTTGACCTTCATCATGGAGAGCATCTTAAGCCTGAATTTCTGAAGGTAATAAAGACACTTTATTGCAATATTAAACTACGCGACAGAACTAACACATCCGTCGAGTATAGTTCTAAGTTGTAGGGAAAACCGCTATGTTTCAGCAGTCAGAACAGAGACTAACATCATAAAACAAATAGTTTTATGATCGAACAATCCTGAGACCTCTGGAAAGGTTCTCGTATATTTATTCAGTTTTTAAAAAATCTCCTTCAAATTCATCTCCTTACGGGTGCTCCGGTAGTTACTGTTAAACTTAGCTTCTACCCAAGGGTTATAATATCAAAGTATGTACTGTAACGGATTTATATAACCGTTATAATGTAATTTGGCACGTAACTTTCGTTAAAAAAGTGCAATTAGGTGCTTTTAGATGTTATTTTTTATGAATAATTTAATAACGGAATTTTAACATCCAATTTCCAGTGAAATCCGTTAAGTAACTATGTAACGTTTTTTAACACAATTCAGACGGTTCACGAGTCATTATATGAAGGTAATATTGCATAATGTAACTTTAACTGTAGGTTCGTGTTTTAAGGACAATGACCTGCAAGTGTGTCATTGTCTGTATATATTTTTAGCATTACCATTAATTACTATTTATCCAAACAAGAAAAATATTATTCGTATAAATGTGCAAAAATTAAGAACCTAACCTGCCGGGGTCGAAATGAAGTTAATATTTATAAAATATAAATTGAACATTAAATTTATGACTTCGCAACTAAAGCCGCAAAGTTTTATAAAAGGTCTCTAGGCTTTATGAGGTATATACAAATAGTGCACGTAATCATTTTTAGCTATAATAAACAATGTAGCAAGGTCTAAATACCGGTTAGCAGTGACCAAACATTCCGCTCTCGATTGCTCGCTTTAATCGAACTTTCAATCGGAATGCGCCCATATTTCATACGACGTAGTCAAAGAATATTATTTACACCAATTCCCAAATAACATCGTTGATATAATGAAACCGAATATATTTTCTGGTAATAACGAATATCTCCCCAATCTAGCTCAATCCACAACACACTGTGCCAACTTTAGTAGACGACGACCTCATAATCTACGAGTCCCGAGCTATCATGACTTACTTAGTGAACAAGTATGGAAAGGGCAGCACACTCTACCCTGAAGACCCTAAAGCTCGGGCCCTAGTTGACATGCGTCTGAACTTTGATCTTGGAACTCTGTACAACAGATTCGCTGAATATTTTGTAAGTGAATATGTACATGTGTAATTAAATAAAATATATCCGTAAAAAATTGCCCTTGAAAGTAATGTATTCATTAATATATTCATACGAAATATTTAATTAAGTAACATAATAGAGAGTTATACAAAAAATATGAATCGACTTTTACATATTATACGAAAACGATCTTTCGAAGGTTGAGTGAGGAAAAAGTGAAAACAATATTATAAATATAATATAACTATAATAATATATAAGTAGTGTTGCATGGAAATGCCCACTAAATATTTATAAGGTGTTTATTTGTATATCATGAAGTTCATGCAGATTAATGTTTCTAGTATCCACACTTATTCTACGGCGCACCAGCCGACAAGGACAAGCTAGCCAAGGTAGATGATGCCCTCAAAATGCTGGACACCTTCCTTGAAGGTCAGAAATACGTCGCCGGTCCCAACCTTACTTTGGCTGATTTGAGTATCATAGCTGGAGTCTCCAGCTTCGAGCCATCTGACATCGACTTCAAGAAATACGCTAATGTTAAAAGGTAATATATTATTTAAATATATGCATTAGATTGTTATTTAAATTATTGTGAACGATTGAACATAAAGATATATATAATTTTGAACGCGAGTAGACATTTAAACAAGTATGTATATTCGAAATATAGAGAAAAATTAATAATGTAATATGTTTTTGTATCCACTTATTGGTAATAAGTTATGCAAATATGTTTTTAATCAACTGTGGTGTTATGTTTTGCCTTTTCAGATGGTACGAGACAGTGAAGGCGACAGCTCCTGGATACCAAGAGGCCAATGAGAAAGGACTAGATGCATTCAAAGCTCTTTGTGAAAGAATGCTGAAGAAGTAACAACCCTATGTTGTTTTAGGGTTGCCAACCTCGTATTTCAGACTTTAATATAAAAAATATAAATGGAGTACTTGTGGTACACTGGCAATTGCATAATGGTTCCTCGATTGACGCATAGTCATATTCACCTTCATCCATCTTGAACACTTTTGATTTAAGATTTTGTTATAAGAATAAGCATAAAGTCACAATAAATTATCTCAAGTTAAAACTTCTTTTTCTGGTGTAATATCACCGAATTATAACCCTATATTAAACATCTATATATATACTATACTATACCAGCACACGTTGTTTTGCCATACATGTGATTTCAATTTCAATTAATAAATAAAAAATAGGGGTGGATCGTAGAGAGAAAATTTAGGGTTATATGTATTTTTGTATGTTGTATCATAATAAAAACTAGACTTTTAATTATGGATATATCTGGTTAAATAAACAATGATAACAAAACTTTTTTTTTAATTTGATCGCAGCGCTAACTGTCGGGACAGACTAAAATTAAAATTCGAATATTATTTAAAATTTGACACTGCGATGGTAGTGCCGTCTGTCGGATCCAATGTTAAACGTTGACCAACAATGGAACAAAAAAATCAAAAACTACTAATAAATTAAAAATTAATTAAAAAAACATTGTCCAGCGGACAAAATTGTGAATCTAAACCATTCCCAGATCCCCTTGAACACACACAAAAAATTTCATCAAAATCGGTCCAATCGTTTGAGAGAAGTTCAGTGACATACACACTCACAGAAGAATTATATATATAAAGATATTAAAACAATTAAAAATACATATATTGTGATCAACACTATTTTTCTAAATAATCGTTTATTTGAAAAATATAAGGGTCGCAAATAAAAATTCACAAAACATTTACATTATTTATTATAATTGTCTTTAATAAAGTAATTACAGATAGGCACTAAAAATAACCATGCATATGTAGACCATAATATTTTAAATACATCTTCTAAGCTTGTGCCGTTGCAACAGACTTATATGGCAACACCATAATGCTGAGTATTGAGATGGCTAAACAACGACACTATTGCAACACCCTGAAATATGGCTCAGATGAAGAAATAATCTCCAAAAATATTTTTTGCCCAATTTAATAATAACTTTTGCATTTATGATAATTAATAAGTTGCCAACATTAACAGCTATTGAACATAAAAAAACTTTTCTTACAGGCAGCTGTAGTAAATCTAACATTAATTGAATTCCAAAGTGTTGAAAATATTTCTCCAGTTATAACATAAAATTGAACATGCTGTCAACATTTGAAACAAAAAGCCAATAAATAAGTCTTACTGACCACAAAAGGCACATATCAATAACTAAATGATCATAAAAAAGCTAACATTTCTCTTAGTACAATACTACTAGCTAATCGGTTTTGTGTATATTATAAAAACATTTTACATACAACCCTTTCCCATCGATGATGAGCCAGATATAGCTTTAGAAATTAAACAAATTTTCTTTTGAATTCGTGGTTTATTATACACATACCGATTACAACTTTTAACAATTAACTTAACAGAGGTTATTTATTTATAATTTACACATAACCGTGGCGAAAAAATCTGATTATGAAGCTATTATGTGCTATTTCAGCCGAAATTATTGCTCAATGTCTCCGTACATAACAAATACTCGGATGTTACATAGATTTTATTAACTAAATAAATACAATATCAATTATCTACTACGCCGTTTCGGGAGTAAGATGTTTGCGGCGGCCCTAATCATTTTGGGCTGGACTATGCAAAAGATAATCGAATTTAAAATTGAAAAATAACAGGAATAGACTCACCAATAATAAAAGAAACATAAAATTTGTTAACCGATTAGGTTTTAAGAGAAAATAAAATACCGAAGTGCAGATTGCGTTCATAGCTACTTCTCACGTTTTTTGAGTGAAACTGTAGAATCTTGACAAGACGCCATTTTATTTATAAGATCTCAAAGATATTATATACTTTATGTTAGTTAGTAAAATAGGATTAGTACACCACTGTGAATAGTTTAATTGGCAGTTTCCAAATTTTGTTTGGCGTCTTGGCCAGGCTCTTCTAAAAATTTCATAGGAAATGTTAAGTTTCACTTCATAGTTTTTTAGGTTGAATACTTTGACGCTAAATTACAGAAAGCTATCTACATGAGCTCGCACTGGGTTGCCAGCTTGTTGCATCTAGGCAAGTGCCCTTTTATATGAGAACACCACCAAAATATACATGAAGGTGCCTTGCTTTTGCCACAAAAACGGGTTTGCAAATAAATCTTGAACATCTTATAAGATCATTTTGTCTCTGACAATGTGTATAGAATCTGAAATTTACAAGAGTATGGGAATTTGACAATTAATAATGCTAAGGATACTTATTGTTCTTATTAGCAACAATATACTATTATTTATTATATTGAATGTATTTGAATATATGTGGCAATAAGGAATGCAATTTCAAATAATTTCACCAAGGCACTAGTCTAGTGCTATACGAAAGTATGTCGCTGGCAACTTTTGGAAATGATCTTGCATAAGTTCCTTTCATTCTGTTCTCTTCCCCTTAGACGGCCAGTTCTGTAAGAAAAACCATGCAATTAATTTTAATTCTATGTCAATACAATCTAACAAAAGAATGCACCCCACAAC
>CAVNZL010000019.1:2650000-2667500 GCA_963693355.1 Pontia daplidice
CCCCCCCCCCCCCCCCCTTAAAATAAAATAAAAAAAAAAAAAAAAAAAACCCCCCCCCCCCTTTTTTTTTTTCCCCCCCCCCCCCCCCGCGGGGGGGGCGGGGGGGGGGGGGGCCCCCCCCCCCCCCCCCCCCCCCCCCCCCCCCCCCCGGGGGGGGGGAGCCCCCCGGGGGGGGGCCCCCCCCCCCCCCCCCCCCCCCCCCCCCCCCCCCCCCCCCCCCCCCCCCCCCCGGGGGGGGGGGGGGGGGGGGGGGGGGGGGGGGGGGGGGGGGGGGGGGGGCCCCCCCCCCCCCCCCCCCCCCCCCCCCCCCCCAAAAAAAAAAAAAAAAAAACCCCCCCCCCCCCCCCCCCCCCCCCCCCCCCCCCCCCCCGGGGGGGGGGGGGGGGGGGGGGGGGGGGGGGGGGCCCCCCCCGCCCCCCCCCCCCCCCCCCCCCCGGGGGTTTGTGAGAGCTTTACTGGTTTCGGGCAGAAACAGTAGACTGCTCAGTAATAAACTTCTTGTGTTTCCCCCCTTTTTTAACCCCCTTTGGGGGTTTGGGCCCCCCCCCCGGGGGGGGGGGGGGGGGGGCCGCGGGGGGGGGGCCCCCGGGGGGGGGGGGGGGGCCCCCCCCCCCCCCCCCCCCCCCCCCCTTTTTTTTTGGGGGGGGGGGGGGGCCCCCCCCCCCCCCCCCCCCCTTTTTTTTCCCAGGGGGGGGGGGGGGGGGGGGAAAAAAACCCCCGGGGGGGGGGCCCCCCCCCCCCCCCCCCCCCCCCCCCCCCCCCCCCCCCCCGGGGGGGGGGGGGGGGGGGGGGGGGGGGGGGGGGGGGGGGGGGGGGGGGGGCCCCGGGGGGGTTGGGGGGGGGGGGGGGGCCCCCCCCCCCCCCCCCCCCCCCCCCCCCCCCCCCCCCCCTTTTTTTTTTTTTGTGTGTTTTTTTTTTTTTTTTTTTTTTTTAAGGTTTTTATGTGGGACACTATCACTACAATGTGAAATGGTATTTGCTAGAAAGTTATTAATGTCATTTACCTATAAGAAAACTTTATTAAAAAAATTTAACAGTAATGTTTGCATGTCCTGCTTAATATCTACCAAAATGAAAAGAAATAAATCTGCATAACTGAAACTAAAACAATTAAAATGCCTCAAATTTAATTATGTCTTACATACATATATTTATTGTATATTATTTAAATATAACTGTTAGTTAAGTAATTACCTGTCTACTGGCAGCACTGTTTGCGCACGGAGTCTGCGGCAGATGGCCGGAGGTCAGCTGGCTCAGCATCTGGTCGGATGACGTCACCCTCCGGAGGATCACGCATCTGCTTCTGCGACACGATCCGGTAGATCTCTGAAACGAGATAACGTCACGATGTTTGTGGAAAAACATAAACTATTTTCGATTGAAGAACGTTTACAGATTACATTGCATTTACTGTAGTAATTTCATAGCCTATGCATAGTCTATAAAAACCCCCCGTGATAAGTTTTTAAATAATTTTAATACCTATGTCTTTATTGACTACTAGTCTATAAAAAGTAAGAAACAAAAGTTTAAAACTGTGAAAACGGGGAACGCCCCAGTATGTTCAATAAACGTAGAAAATATTGCTAAGTTAGGGCGAATTTGCGTCATTGTTTTAATGAATACAGGTGTAATATTCACAATATTATTTACACCTGTATCTACGAAAAACGATACAACAGCCCCGCATTTACAAAACCGGCTTATAAGGAAAGGTCACGTGTTTTTAAGCTTGTATTCGGGATAGTCTCTGGTGTGAGCCAATTACTTCGTTTATCTATTTTTACCAGCCGAATAAAAACGTCTACGATAAAACCGATCATCGTGTGAAGGAAAGGTCTCAAAACTTAATGTAATAGAATGATAATTATAAAATTTTCATCTGTGTACCATTTCAAAACATTATAATGTCTATAACATATTCGTCATAATATAAATAATGAAAAATATGAAAAAGTATTATTTGGATTTATTATATCGATGGACAATTTGTTTATATTACTAATGTTGATGTAAATTTTTTTACAAATACAAATTGGGAGGTCTTCTTACCCTAAGATTCTAGGCTGCTGATATCGTTAATGTGTGCCGACAACCAAAGAATCAACAAATTTGAATATTTTAGTAATAATCATCCAAAGCCTTATCACATTAAATATTGCAATACATTTACCAGTTAGTATATTCTGGAATGCCGGTTCTACGTTTGTAGAGTCGAGGGCGGATGTTTCAATAAAACTAAGACCATTGGTTTCTGCAAATGCTTTTGCTTCTTCTGTTGGGATTGATCTAAAATCACATAATACCTCTTATTAAACATAAGTCAAAACTTCAACAGTACAAAACTTTGTAAGCACACCTTCATATAAAAACTACTGAATTATAAAGCTTATAATTATTTATAATTATAAAGTAGTGTAATTGTATACAGTGGACCCCGGGTAGTCCGACAATATTTTGCAGGGCAGTGTCGGACTATCGATTTTGTCCGGATTATAGAGTACTGCCCAAGACTCCTTATAGTCCGAATTTTTTACGTACCCTAATCCGTCAAATTATAGATCCAATGATGATTCTTTGTATTATTTATATACATATAAAGTACACTGAAGTACAAATTATACTTCATATAAGTGAAATTTAGTAAATTAAACAACACAATAGAGAGCTTTGACGTTTTATTATAAAATTAACGTTAATGCTATAGAACTTACAAAAAATGTGATTTAACTAAAGTTATTAAAGTTAGAACAGGTTAGAAAATTGAGCACAATAATAATGGTCCGTACAAGTTGTAACTTGTTCAATCATGCATTAGCGATATTATCAAATCATAGACCATGTCGGATTACAAGGGGTGCGGGACTAGACGGGGGCCGGTTACCGGGGGTACTGTATATAGATATACAATTTATAGGAATACTTTACTAGGCGTTTAACTACTTTCTGAGTATGTTCGAGATATATATAAAATATTTCTTAAATAAAATCAAATTATTTATAGCCGTTAACCTCACCTGAGATGTCTAAGATCGCTCTTGTTCCCGACAAGCATGATTAGTATATTCTGGTCAGCGTGGTCCCTTAGCTCGCGCAGCCACCGTTCAACGTTCTCGTAGGACAGGTGTTTTGCGATGTCATACACAAGTAAAGCGCCGACAGCTCCTCGATAGTACGCCGACGTGATTGCCCGGTAACGCTCCTGACCAGCGGTGTCCCATATCTGAGCTTTTATAGTTTTTCCATCCACCTGAAATAACATCATTTTGACTATAATTGCAACCCTAAAATATGAAGTGATAGAGATATACAGAATGTTGTTAAGCATATCTGAGAAAAAATACTTCTCAGGTGAGCATACTTTAAACAAAGCTGTTCATGTACTACAATTACTTCATATACAGAGTACATTTCAGCTGAACAAATAAACGTTAATAAATATTTTTTTTATAATTTTAAACATTTCCTTAAAGTTCTTAATTATCTGCTCCTTTGTTATTAAGTATTTAAGTAAAGTTGATTAACTAATATGTCCTTGTAGAGTTAATAACAAAAATTGAGAAATATTTTTTTTTACAAGAATTGTTATCAATAACAGGTTTAAGCTTGTTTACATAGTATATTGTATTCATCAAATAAACCATCTCAGTGCAGATATTTTTCATTTTTATACTTTTAATATATTTTATTTTACTTCATATATAATCTCTTCATGGTCTTTCACATAAAATTTGATTGACAACCTGGTAGACATAAATTTTTTTGAATAACACTATACACTAAAATAAATAAAATTATAAATCTCCAGAATTAAAGAAAGTTAGCATTCAAAATCTCAATATAGACTCCTTATCAAATAGAAGATATCAGCGCGCAAGGTTAAGTGAATATAATTAGAGGGTCAGTGACACATCCTTTTGTGATACTTTCATTTTTTAATAATAGAGGATGTATACCTTGTATGCAAAACATATTTGAATATAACTGTATTAGACAGGAAGATATGAACTAGTTATAGTAACTATAAAGTAAAATTTTTGAATTTAATTTTTAAAAAAACAGTAATATTTTGTATGCTGTATAAGATGTCAATTTATATGTGTATATCCAATTAATTTCTTTAGAAAAAAATAGGTCAAAGTTAGGTTTCATATTTCTATTTAATAAACTTTTGATTTCAATTTGGCTTGATTTATTATTTCACTGTGTCTAATGAATGACATCATATAAAACAAGTTTACTTTGTGATTCAATCTTCCCACATACTCATAAAAAACTTCCACATATTTCTGTTATACATTGGAATGGGAAACTCATTGTATGGCTTGTTGTGTTCAATAGAAAGTAATATAACTATCTTTGGATATAATAAATTGATTTATTGTAAATGTGTGCAATTATGAGATATTTAGAATGTAAATAATTCGTAACTGTATGATTGATAATTAATTTAATATAAATAAATGAATAGAATATTAATATCCAACTGTACAAATGAATATTAAAGAAAACTTCAACAATACTAAATTGCAATTAAAAATAGCTTGTATTGGAAAATAAAATTGGCTAAATTATTTTCTTTGCAAAGTTTTCATGTCTTCTTATTTTCTCACTATTTAAATCTACCCTGAACAAAAATTTCTATTTGATAATCGGCCAAATTGATCCAGACATTATGAAGATTTAGAATATTATTATGATGTAATAGATATGATAAACCAGAGACAATGAGGATGATTTTTTTTAAATTTAGATGTTTAAGAAATATTGTTTTCACCAAGAATTGAAGCCTTTTTTTATATTACTATATAAAGAGGAATATATACATCACAATATAAACATTATGTAAGTGTATTCATTGTAAAGACTTTATAGCTTTCAATATATAAGAGACAAATATTTTATTTTATTAACTTTGATTTACAAAAAATGATATAATGTCCATTCGTCTGACATTTCATTAAAAGACATTTAGTAAATTTATTGAAACAGGAATGCAATGATGACTATAATTAAATAAGGTATTATACCAAGTATCAAACTAAAGGCTTTTACTTTTGCATATGACCATGACCTGTGATAAAAAAGATCCTTAAATATTTATTGCCCTCATTTTGGAAATGTATGTTATTAGAAGAAATGGTAACTAACACAACATTCAAACAAATGTTTGTTGATCTATTTCAGTTATTGGTATGAAATGATGAATGAATTCTATTGAATTTGTGATATTAAACTTAAGTCATCCAAGCACTTCTATTATGACAAAGAATTACCTCTATACTCCTTGTTGCAAACTCCACTCCTATTGTTGATTTTGACTCTAAGTTAAATTCATTTCTAGTGAAACGTGAAAGAAGACTGCTTTTTCCCACCCCTGAGTCACCTATCAACACCACTGGAACAAAGAAAATAAATATAAAAATAAGCACACATATAAATCAAGGCTCAGAATGACGAAACTCTAGGGTCGATATCACATTATTGATTATATCACGGATGAGTGGCAAGGTGACTCACAAGGAACTTAATATTGATTTGTAATACAATCAGCTGATGTACAATAAGATTTAGGTGAAGCATACGTCTACAAAATGGTAGATATTTACTGAAATCGTAGATTTAAATAAATAAAAATGTATTTCCTTGGCGTTTTGTACCGTTATTAAATATTATACGTCATTACGAGAGTAACAAAGCAGATAACAAAGTTGTTTAAGAACAATTTTTCTACTTAAATCAAGTTGTTTATCAATAATATTAGAATTTCGATGAAACTGAATTAAGCTTACCTTTAAATAAATAATCATATTCGTCCTCTCTTGTACCCATCTTATATAGTAGTTTTTTCGACGTCAAAATCGGTCAACTAATAACGTAAAGATTGTAGGAACGTAAACAAAAATAGTTGTACACAAAAATATCACAGACGTTTAAAACACTGCACAGTTTTACCAATATCACTTTCGACAACGGATTAGTTGAATAAAAACAGCTTGAACTATTTAAATACAAATATATTTTGTCTCAAAGACAAAATGGCGGATTATTTTACGCCCCTATGGACTGTTGACGTCTGGAAAATTTAGACCGAAGTACGTCAAACATGTTATGTGATTGACTTTGACAGTTTTTTTTTTCGTCCATAGTCCATAGTTAATGTAAAATCCTAGCACTAAGGTTGGATCTGAGAAATTAGTCCTGACTTACGATGTTGGCGGCAAATTTTGAAATGTAGAAGATAGCGATGAGTTGGTGAAAACAATACGAATATTGTTGAAAGGAAGTAATTTAATAATGTTAAAATACGTCTAGCAAAAACACCTACCCCTTTGCGTAGGGTTCCATGTTAAGTCTACAAGTAAAAACCAACTAAATTATTACTTAACTAAATTATAGCTCACTATAACATTGCCGACTGTAGCATTGGGAATATCCAATATGGAATATATACTAAATTGTAGAAATATACTTATTTAAAGGGGTAAAAAAGCCAAAATATTCCACATATATAAAAATTATTTCTAATATTAATAATTTGTTTAATAAAATTAAGAAAATTTAAAAAGTTAGAATTTCTGGGTTGCCGAGAAAATTACCCATCTTAGGACTGATTGATACAGACAGACATAAAACTCTGGGGATTGCTTGATTATGCCCAACTAGTCATTAGAGGAAGATCATGTTTTATTATAGGAAGACGACTCAAAAAGAAAATTAATATTATAAACATAAATTTCACTGTTAAAAAAGTCTAATCATATATAATATATACTAATCAAGTTACCTCATATCCTATTTCTCTTATCAAGGTTATCTGTTTCCCAAACTTTATTAAAATCCGTTCAGACGTCTAGGCGTGAAGAGGTAAACAACGCTCACACACTAACTTTCGCATTTACGATAGCATTTCGCATTGAGATTTACATTAGCAGCATAATTGATGGATTTCAATGGAAATCTTTTTTATTAATTATATGCATTTTCTTTAATTTCTTACGAAATGTCATATTAATAGTTTGCTATTTATATAAATAAATAAATTCCCAGTTTATATTGTATACTTTTTGACATTCATATGGCAGGCCAAAATGACCTAAATGAATATATTTTGAATTTTGACTCAATGTCAAGATAAATAAAAACTATATAATAAATAAACATTGTGTATTAATCTAAGTACTAATGGTAAATTCTAATTTATGCCGTAGCGGCAGCAACATTGTCTTCATCATCGCTATCTTCTTGTACTTCTTTAGATAATGTACGATCTACATGTACAAATGGATCTATTTTAAGTTTCTCTGTTGATGGTGGGCTCAGTATGACACACCTAAAATACAAATACATTATAATTGTTTCATTAAACCTTTTGAGCACAAACAATAACTATTGAAGTAGATGTGTTTAGGCCTATTTTGAAGTGATAATTAAAATTTGTACCTATGGTCTATAGTTACTAAGTTATTGTTGTTTATATTTTTCTTGTCGAAATTCCTTTTAAAAGATATATTTGCTTGCTTTGTATAAACTATATTACTTACTAAAGTCTTTCTATTTATATTTCCTTATATCTGCTGCTTACTTTAATGGAGTATGAGACTGACCATACCGCAATAATAACAACTAAGACTAATCACTAAAATATAACCATTTTTTTTATTCAAGAGACCAGGTATATCCTGGCTCAAATATGTGACTTTTCATTCACAGTAAACCAGTTAAAAAAATTAACTATAAACCAGAGTCTTACTTTGTTTTTTTTTTTGGCCAAAAATATACCAAATGAACAAAATGTGTTTGCAACTAGCATGGTGATTAATAATCCAGTTTAATATTACATTTAATGTCTAAAGATCAGATACCTTGTTATAAAAAGTCCATCTCTCTTTGGCCTTACAGCCTGAATATCTTTCAGTAACATGTTTATATTTTCAGCAATGCTGCTTGGGCTCATGTTTAACTACAAAGGAAACAAAAAGTTATAAGGGCAAAGGCATGATGTAGGTAGTAAATAATACTAGTGTTTTTAGGGTACAACTTGCTGTAAAAAAACTTTGTGACCCACTATCATAGGGTAAAAAAAATATATTAAATTGAATACACATGTCATTAGCTACTATTAATATCTTCCGTACAAATTTGTCATTGCATCAGATCGTTACAAATTCCACAAATTATTTTTAGCTATAATTCCAACTTTTAAACTCTGTAATTATTAAATAATACAAATAATTTTTTAAAGTTATTAATACTAACTCTTCCAATTGGAACCTCAACAGATCCAAAGTTTTGTTGATTTTCATCCTTGACAACTCTATACTGAATACCAGCCGCAAATTTCTTGACTAAGTCACAAATATTAGTGTCCAATGTACCAGCTTTAACATTCGGGAACCGTCTCTTCATCAGACCTCGAATAGGTACTAATTCTGTTATAATGTTTGGATGAGCTATTATATAGTCGTAATCACCAAGTTTGACTGTGCCTTCCTGTGAGGACCAAAAAAAAATGTTGTCTAAAAAGGGAATATTTAAAAGTCAATATTTAATAATTTTAAGCCAATGAAAACCTGCACCCTTACTCTACAATTATATATAATAAATACCAATTGCTATAGCAATTTGTGTAACTGTTAATAGCACTTGTACAACAATAATACCAATTAACATTACAGAAATAACTGTAAGATTAGGGAAACCTTAAAATTTTAACCAGAGTTGCTATGACACTGTTACAACAGCATTGTTTTTACATTTAAAAATATATATTAATAAAAAATTTAATGGAATTGTTAGTTAATCAATTATGCTTTTACCTGAATTTTTTTTACTAGCTCTGTGCTGCCTGCCAAAGAAGCTCCTGCCTCAGCCACCTGCTTAATCAACTCAGGACCTTTGCAGAAAGCTAGAATTGTGCGTTCTTCATTTTGAGGAAAATAATGGGGAAGCAATGTAAGACGAGTGAAGTTGTCTACATAACGGTTCTGTAATGACAATACTAAATTGTAGGTTGAGACCATTTTATGTTGTTGATTCATCAATCAAACCATACCTTCTTAACACCTTCCATGTTAATTTCAACCTGAGCATACACAAAAGCTTCAGGATCATTATACATAGTTGGATGATGTGTTTCTTGATGTGCCCTGACAGCTTCCTCAGCTGTATAAATAGGCCAGCGATAATACCTCATTGGGTACACATTGTCCTGTGATATACTCTTGTGAGAGTCATCTAGATGTTTATTTATTACTGTCTTTGCTAACCTAGAAATATACTTTCATTTATATCTCACAAGTTTAATATAATTTGGTGTAATTTTAGTAAAAATCATACTTGTCTTTTCCCCTTTGATTATGTGGAATAAATCCAACTTTTGTTATCTCCACTTTGACTTTCTTTGCACGAGCTTTTGCCCTAGTACCTTTTCGAGCTGCATAATAAACTGGTGCAGTATGTAGAGACCGATGTATCTAAATATTTAAAATTCTTTCAAATACTGAAGTATTATTTTATTAAACACAATGTTGGCCACATCAACTTACCGGTGAACTACAATTATATATAGATAAACTATTAAACAAGGAGCCTGAAATTAAAATATATAAATATTAGATCAGAACTGTTTAAAGATTAATAAATAATAACAGCGACAAAGTAACGTACGAAAAAGTGTCCCAGACATGATTGAAATATGATATTTTTAAGGAGCTTGAATTATCTTTAACTTTTGTAACCTTATAATATTGTATTTTATAATTTGTAAGCTTAGAACTAAGGTTATAACGTTAAACACAGTGACAAGTACTGAAATAGCAAGGTCTATAGTCAATGTATTTGAATGACAATGACATGTGTATTGTCTCCATAAATACAGGATATAAGCCAAAAGGGTCTGATAAACTTCTAAAAATATTGTTCGAAAAATATGTCTTACATTGTTTACAAGTTACAACTCATATTTCACAACCGTCAATTAGTTTATGACCGGATCAGTTAATATTGTTAAAGAAACAAAAAAATGCAGCAAAAACAAGAAACCCCAAATTCTTATATTATGTTTAACAAGCTTTTTCCTATTCCTACCTTTCCGTTATGTTTTTTTTTAACTTCTAAAAGTGACATTGGTAAAATACATTTTTTTCTGTTTGTGAAGTCACACAATAAATAAAAGAAGAAGTACTTATAAGTGACGGCTTGGCAGTTTTAAATGTCTCAAATATTTTATTTCAAAAATAAAATAGCCATTACTTGCACAATATGTAAAGAAACAAGCAACACTTAATGTAGTAAAAATCGCAAAAAAAATTAATCCAGAGGAAAATGTAAATGAAATGTCCTACTGCTTTGAATCATGATTTTCTAACAAATATGAGTTTTCTACGATCACTTATTATCATTTACATGCTTATTTATATAATATTATACTTAGGTCTAGTTGGAACACTAGTTTATATACGTGGAATTATGCTTGCTCGCAATAAGTACGTTTTTTTTGTTGAACATATTTTCTAAAACTATAACATTCTTGTTAATTTGGACTTGGCATTTAATTATTATTTCGCACATAATCTAAAGTTTATTATAGTTGAATTTCACAGTAGCTATTTTTTATCTTGACAGTTTACCGGAAGACTATGGAGCTAGGTTATGATGAAGATAATAAAACAATAGTTATATAAAATATTTATTATAAAAGGCACGGAGCTGGACGGAATAGTAAAATAAGTCTTTTGTAACATAAAATGGAATGTCTACTTAAAAGAGGTACAAGAAAAATTAGAAGTTGCAAGATAGACAAGACTATATAAAAATCAAATGTAATAAAAATGTATACTAAATAAATCGTAACAATATTATCATTCATTGCATTTAGTGGCAAACCTAAATTTTATTTTTAATACTTACATTTTTGAGATTCTTGTGGAGGTAAATTTTCAGTCAGAATGTTATTATAAAAACCACTATATAACAATAAAAAAATAAAGATATATAGGTTGCCTTTTGAAAAAAGTTAAAATTAACCTATTCAATAACACAGTATACCATTATTGACACTACATACTAGTTTGAACACATTACACAGCATAGTTATTGATTATAGTAGACATACTATGCCTTCACTATAGCTGTTATAGAGTGTGGCATAACAACATAAAAATATATATTGATATAAAAAATCGATTAAGCACATTGTATAATATTTTTTCAATATTATATTTTCATGCCATTGAATATTCACTCTTAAATGATATAATTTACAATCAATTGAGGATTTAAAAAAATTATATTAATCAATTCTCAATTAAAATAAATATGTTCATACCACAATTTTTTTTGCAACTGGTAATACAATGAACGAGAGGTAGCCTGCTATTCCTTGTAAAAAGATTTTTTCACCTATACCTGATCATTACTAAAATATGTATGTTTAAGTTTATCTTAACCTAATGATTAAAAATAAGAGACTTAATACAATAATAAAACTACTTTGAGCTGTGCTTGCGCCAGCCAGTCTGCACTTGAACATATCTATACGAGTCAATTTATCTTGAATAATATTTTGAAACTCCGCTTCAACTATCTGTCCATCATAGTATGTGATTAAATCTTCAAATGGGTACTCATAACCTTGGAGGCACTCACATTTATACCCACCGGCTTCAAACCCGCGACCTTGGATGGGGACACACTGAAAAACCAAGATAATAGTGAAAACCGGTATGACCATGCCATGGAGCCACTAGCAGAAAACTATGTTTTAGTTTGATCTGAGTAGAGGCTGATCATCATACTTTTTTGGGCTATTATTTCAGGTGATTAATATAAACCAATTTATCTCAATATTTAAAAACGATAAATTAAAATATGTTCATAATCAACATTAAACACTTAAGAAATGCACTACAATATCCATTGACTTAAGTAATCTAGAACCATTGTCCATTAATACCTTCAGGATTATGAGATGAAATATGATCTGTATATATAAAAAAACTTACATATGAAGATGATCTATCACATTTGTCGGTGCCCTTAAATGCATTGGGTGTATATGACTTGTCAGGACACTGGTTTATATCTAGTGACATTAGAGGCATCGTCACCGATACCACGCCTCTGTAATATAAAAACAGGTTAAAACCGGGCAAAGGGCAAATAAAAAAAGTGTTTCCTTTTTAAATAAAATAATTATTTAGGATCCTTTTTACAAAAGTTTTACTACAATAAATCAATACTTACTTGAACTCCAGTTTGACTTTAACACTATCCCAGCCAAAGAATGGCGCTCCATATGTAATAACCCACTGTTTTAGAGGCCCATTACAATCATAGTAGGGTTGAGTCCAATGGCCGTGTTTTAAATTTGCCGCTCGGTAAAATGTAGGGTATCTGCAAACAAACAAATTCTTAAATTAATCTTATTTTCAAGAATATTATCCTAATGGATTAATTATTAAACAATTAATGCAATAGGAATGTAATAAAATTAAATACATGCCTAACTATACTTCATTATCAGGCAACAATGTACTACGTATGTCGAAAATGTCATAGGCACACCAAATAAAAATTGTCAAATACATACGCTGTATTCGATTATATAATAAGAAAATGGAATTTATAAAGACAATCATTGATTTGTATGTGTTATTGAAATATATAGCAGCTATGAAGCTACTACAGCCTACAAGTCAGACAACAGAATATATATATTATTGTTACCTTTCATATTGCTTTAAGTAGTGGCCGTCCTGATCATCACGAATCTTCATTTTAAGGAAGAATTTCTCAAGCCCATCGAAGTTGGTGGACCAACTTTGCTTAAGAAACTGGAACCAGTTCTTGTTTGTGTAAACTTCCTCTGAAATTTTTATATATTTAAAATAATAATATAATATTATATAAAAATTTGAAATTTTCAATTGAAAGTAAAGTTTAATTTATAAATGGAATGTTTATAATTTAAACATTTCTAGCATAAAACAATGTCATATTGGACCATGTGTAATTATAAATATCGAAATTATTAGCTCACACCTGAGTGGACATTACTTACTATGAAAAACTACATTTATCCTTTTACTACAATTTAAAAACTTACCAGTTTTATTGAGTCGAGCGAGATCTTCAACTTTGTATTTTCTCGTGTTCAATTCAGTCTTGTAGGCGAATGGCGCGAACAACGTCCGATTTGTAAATTTATTCCGGTCCCAATATGTACCTAGAAGTTAATAATATAGATATTCATTAATTTTACTTCGACTTTGGTAAACTCACAAAAACGTAGAATGACTCACAAGTTTTTGAATCTTAAGAAGTAGGAAAGTGACAAGTATTTTATTCACTATGTTTCACCCATTTTTATAGCTGTAATTCACTACATCTTTTTAAATAAAAAGCTTGTCTACTATTGCTTTTATTCCCAGTTAAAGGACTCAAAAATCTATTCAGATATTTAAAAAAAATAACATACCTGCAGACCAAATCTTAGAGTCTCCCAATACAACAGCTAGAGTCTCTCCAATCATTTGATCTTCAGTCAATGGTTTATCAGCAACTCGAGTGCCACTGAATACCTCATTAGGGTCTGATACCTTAAAATTATTGTATAAATAAATTAATTTGAAAGATAAACTATATATAATTACATTAGTCAAATAGCTAATTTATTAAACCAGGTTTTTATTAGTGTCGACATTTACTAGGAAATTTATTGATTAGATTATAAAAAGTTATATAAAAGTAACATTTCTTTATGTAGAGGTGAATATTACATTATTGGCATAATTTAACTATTCAAGTGATTAATAGCAATGCCAGCAACAACAAAACTCATGTACAGCAAAAATAACAAAGTCACATAGACCATGGCAAGCATTCAAAAATTTTACGATCTTGATCTCTAGGAATGATCTTAATTCAAAAAAAAATGTTTATTTAATATATGTAGCAAATATGTACTTGGAAAGATCAACAAATACCTGTAAGAAAGCACTGATGAAGTTTGCTAATCTAACTGCCATTTTTGCTTGGTTTTCAAATTGCTCTTCTGCTCCATACGCTATGTCACCATTGAGGAATAAATCAGATGGGTTGTATCTATTTTAAAAAAGTATAAATCAGTTTTATAATCATACATTTAACAAAAACATTGCATAAAATAAACTTACTTAGAACAATTATGTGGCTGTACACTCCTGATATAATTCAATACTTCATACACATTCATTCTCTCTGTATGTAATGCAGCAGGTCCACTAGTAGCATTTACATATTCATAATAACGGTCTGCATACAATGCTCTTAGAAATGGATGCGCTTTCTTCCACTCCACAGGTAATCTTTGAATCCCTAAAATTATAGTTATTTAATTAAACACTATGTTGCATGTGGACTTAATGAGTACTAACAATTTGTAATAAATTTAATCATATTCAATATTAAAGTGAATTCAGTCATTTAGTATTACAAAAAATATATTTTAAAACTAATTTTAAGTTTACTGTTTCTTAAATACTTTTGTGTTCATATATTGACATACATCCAATAGGTAGACAATCAAAGTTATTATAGTACTGGTCAGATGTAGCTCGCTCAATAATCTCTCCAAGGTATGGTCTTCTTACAATGCCAGGTAGTCGAAAGTTTGGTCTGCACCTACACTGATAGCCACCACGACGGAAGCCCCAACCATGTAGTGGTTCACACTGAATGAATATAAATGTTAATTTATTATAAAGAAAACAAAAAACATGTGCAAGCTGTAAACGTTATATGAAGGATGCTAGTATATTTTTCAAAGATAGATTTATTTGAATGAGACACTGAATTTTACTGTTTCGATTTCAAAAATTGAATTGATTTAATAAATGTTGGACTCAATATAACATATACTATGCTGTGTTATTTCAATGCTATATGACATAAGGAGTTATCATATCCATCATAGACTTTTATCATTTCAGGTGAAACTGCTGCAAATGACTAGGATTAAATAACCCTACATTCAACATAATTTTTATTTTTTATTTACCTCAGTTGTTTCCTCTTTACACCGAGCTGTTGCAACAAATCTATTAGGTTTATCATTCCCTTGACTTTTTGGACACTGATTTATATCTATTCTATCATAGTCAAGCTCCATTACCACTGCTGCTGTGTATCTGAGAAAGTTAAATAGTAAAATGAATTATAATTACATAAAAGCATGAAAAACAGCTATAAATTTTATTCATGTAGGTGAATTCCTTAATCATTTTGGATTGTCAAACAAAAAAAAACTTTATTTACATTTACCACCAGTTCTCGACAAAGGGCATACATTAAGAACAACAGCATTATTATTACAGAAAAATAGGATATGTCTATATAAGAATTGTCAGATAACAAATTAAGCAATCTATCTAAGCAAAATACTTACGTGGGATACTCTATGTGTCTGAATTGTGTATGGCGAGGATAAATATCAGCTACTGGTGATACAGCTGCTACCAACCATTTGTTCAACCTGCCACAGTCAAAATATGGTCTTGTCCAATTCACTGGTCCTGGATCTTCATCATTACCAGGTGGACCATGGAATGTAAATGTCTCGTTTGTGTTGTTTGCATATCTGATCTCAACTTGATATGTAGTTTTTGTATCATGTCTTTTATCAACCCTGTCGGGTAACCACTTATTATACCACTCATTAATGCGGTAGAAATCAGAAGTATAATCTTTAGATAGACTTCCAGAGTCAAAAGCACCTAAATCTTCCACATAAAAAGTATTCATTGTTGATATCTTCTGTAGATGAACAGGATCATTGAAATCATCTGCACGGAACGCTCTTGGTGCAAAACGTGGCATGGTTTTATTGAAGAAGCCCCTATATGAAGATGTGTAAGACATGTTGGGGGCAAAATATATTGAACTGGCATTTATATAAGGATTAGAGGATACATCAGCAGCTGATGAAAGAAAGTAGTACATCATACCTGGATCGTAGGTGTCATTAATAGCAGGTCTAATAAACCTAGATTGGAGGATATAACTCCAAAAAAATGCTCTGTTCATAGCCATATTATGTAAATGTAAGAGTGCTGTTCGATTTGGAAATACCGGGTTTATGTTAATTTCTTTGACATCTGGATGATGAGATACCGAGTCTTCTGGTAAAAAGAGATCGTCTAAGTGAGTAATATAACAATTATCGGGGTTTACTTTGTCCATTCTCCCTCGAATTTCGTCAAATGCATCCCAAATTTGCCATTCATATTGGCCGGCCACACCCCATAACAACGCACAAAGGGATATAAACAATAATAAGCTGTTACACTTATCCATTTTTTCCAGACCCTATGTTTCACAATATTATAAAATGTTTCTTCTTTAGACCATTAGAAATATCATATAATTCATCTTTTGCAAAAAAACGTGAAAAACTAAATCACGAGCTAAACGGATGTTTGGATTTTGAAACTGGAGCTGAACACTATTCTATATCAAAGAATATATTCTATACACAGTTTACAGTTATAAGCACAGATATAGTAGGATTGTTATAAGTAGCATTAAGTTGACGGCTTTGAAAATGTCAAATAAATGAATATTGAATACTCAACACTCAACGCTTTCCACATTTTTTTGGAAAATAAAACGGGATCGTTGAGGGTTCTTTATTTTATAGGTACATAATTTTTTTTATACATACATAATATAGACTATGAGGTTACGTGCAACTAATAATCGTTCTTCTGAATTCATCATTATGAAAATTTTAATTATGCTTTATTACATATTTAAAGTTATTACATTTGTTTGTTTTAACGATAATTATTGTAAAAGTATTCAAATTAAAAATAATTTAAATTATATTCAGATTATAATTTATTCAATAAGGGAAAAAAATTTTGGTTTTTTTAACAAATCCCAAAAAAAAAAAAAAAAAAAAAAATTTTTTTTTTTTTTTTTTTTTTTTTTTTTAACCTAATTGAAGAGTTCAAAATTTTTTTTTTAATGGCCTTTTAGGATTTGCGAGGGTTTGAAAAAAAATCCCTTTTTTTTTTTGGGAAAAAAGTGTGCAACTTGATGAATTACTGAATATTTATCTAAAAAAGTAGCGTAATTATATACAAAAATAGACATTATAATACTACTAGTAATAACACGTTGCCACCGTATAGGATGTGCGAAAGAGCTTTTGCTTTTTTGCTCGCGGGTTTATAAAAATCGACTGGCATATCGCTCGTTCCTTTTCTAATTCGCACGTTTCTTATTAGACATCACGTCGTTATTTTGTTGACGAAACGTTCATAACTTGTTCAATTCAGAACATGTTTATATCAATCGAACGTCTATAACTGTTCTTTTCAGAACACTGTTATTCAGTCGAGCGTCTATAACTGTTCTTTTCAGAAATCACCTTATATCAAACGAAACGTCGAAAACTGTTCTTTTCAGAACATCACCTTATATCAAACGAAACGTCGAAAACTGTTCTTTTCAG